>CAWUFW010020727.1:0-142607 GCA_963921515.1 Calotriton arnoldi | reverse complement strand
GGAGAGGCAGATACTGTCCCTTGTGTCCAAAGTGATAGGTCCAAGTCGTTTGCATCTTCTGAATCTGGCCAATCCATGGAATAGCAGCACCAAAACACGCCCACAGCATCCTTCAAATCTTCAACTTCATGACATACATGATTTTGCAACATTGTCGTGGGTGACCAACTGAATTTACAGCAACCGACTCGTTCGAAATTCAAAAACGCGTCCGTTGCCAGGCAAGCCCATTGTCAATGGGTGCGCACCGATCGGTCCATTGCGGTACAACGCGCACAGGGGTACAACGCGTACCCGCACACATTGAATGCAATGGGCCGGCCGGAGGCACCGATCGGTCCATTGCAGTACAACGCGCACAGGGGTACAACGCGTACCCGCACACATTGAATGCAATGGGCCGGCCGGAGGCACCGATCGGTCCATTGCAGTTCAACGCGCACAGGGGTACAACGCGCACCCGCACACATTGAAAGCAATGGGCCGGCCGGAGGCACCGATCGGTCCATTGCAGTTCAACGCGCACAGGGGTACAACGCGTACCCGCACACATTGAATGCAATGGGCCGGCCGGAGGCACCGATCGGTCCATTGCAGTTCAACGCGCACAGGGGTACAACGCGTACCCGCACACATTGAATGCAATGGGCCGGCCGGAGGCACCGATCGGTCCATTGCAGTACAACGCATCACTGTACATGTGACTGGCATATGTCAGCATGCCTGTCTCAGATGGACATATGCCAGCCACAGATAGCTCCCAGGGAGTGAGGGGCACACCTACATCATGACAGCCTGTCCAAACTTAATCATAAGGCATATAAGGCTGCATTTCCTATTGTGTCTATGTTGGTGTACATGTTGTCCTGTGGGTGTCACCTGTGGGCAGCCACCCCCAGGCTGTGCACGTGTTCATGGGGCTAGGATCCTGGGTGTTACGTGTACATGACCACTGTGATGTGCAACTGTTCATATCTGTGCATGTGCCATGGTCACATTTCACGGTGGTGTATGTGTATGTCATGTCACATACCCCATGAGTCCCATGTGGGACGGTATGTTTGAGCCAGGGTGTCCCAGTGGCACAATAGTGATGGTCCTCCACAGTCTTTGTGCATGTAGTGTTTACAATGTCTCTGATTTCATGTGCACAATGGGAGACAGTCTCCACATCCATGTTGTGTGTGCATGGACTCTGATGTTGTGCGTGTGTGTGTCACAGACGTCCATGTCTGTCCTGCCGTGGCAAGTGGGGCCACTACCTGTGGGGGTCATGGTTGTTTTGCTGTGGTGTATACATGATACTCCATGTAATGCCAGTGTCCATGTGGCATTACAGGGTCCCTGGGAATGTACCTGTCATTGAGCTGTGGTGCCTGGGGCACATCTGTCCTCACATGTCACTGTGGGGGGTTATTGTGACACGGCAGCAGGAGATGGGAACTGTGACACGGCCTCATGATATCCAATGGGCCAACCTGGGACTAATTGATGCCACCTGTTGGACCGTGTTGACAGATGTTGGACATACATGTCCTTCCGGTACTGCACACTTCATGTAGTTGTGCCTCATAATGATGTATGTTGGGATCTTGAGTGTGTTCAATGCCGCATATGTGGGGTGACTGACAATCTTGCTTACTTCTCCTCTGCACTGCAGGGCTCCTGCTGTCCATCGACCATTCCCAGACCTGGCAACGATGGTGGAACGGGACAGCATCCGACGGTACCGCTTCACCAGGCAGCTGATTGAGGATTTGGCAGTGCAGTTGTCCCCACATTTGCAGCCTGGCCGGCCGTATCCTACAGCGCTGACCCCCAAGGTGAAGGTGATGGCAGCCCTACACTTCTTTGCCACTGGTACCTTCCAACATACTGTGGCGACTGCTGGTGGGATGTCACAGACCATGTTGAGCCGTGTGCTCCGCGATGTTTTGGCGGCAATGTTGCTCTTCCTGAACCGGCACATCTATTTCCCTAGACTGCGACGACTCACTGACGTGAAGAGTGACTTTTATGCCCTGGGGAGGATGCCGCATGTCATTGGCTCCATTGATGGGACACATGTGGCTTTGGTACCACCACAGGCCCAGGAGCAGGCCTACAGGAACCGCAAGCACTACCACTCAGTCAATGCACTGGTGGTGTGTCTTGCAGACATGACCATCACACACGTGTGTGCCCGTTTCCCTGGTTCAGCACACAATGCCTTTGTGATGAGGAGTAGTCGCATCCCCAGGATGATGGCACAGATGCAGAACCAGCGTGCCTGGCTTGTCGGTGTGTACTGACTTTGTGCCATTGTGTGTGATCTGATCTGTAGTATTCCGCCCACTTTTCCAAGTCAGCTAATGTGCACTTGTCTGTCCGTAGGTGACTCGGGATACCCCAACATGCCGTGGCTGCTGACACCCCTCAGGAACCCTGTGACACCAGCCCAGATGCGCTACAATGAGGCACATGGTCGGACCAGGAGAGTGATTGAGCGGACCTTTGGTCTCCTGAAGAGCCGCTTCCACTGCCTGGACAAGACCGGAGGGTCCCTCCCATATGCCCCTGCGAAAGTGTGCAAGATTATCATCGTCTGCTGCATGCTCCACAACCTGGCAGTGCGGAAGGAGTTGCCTCTCATCCAGGATGACAATGACCAACATCCGCCACCTGTGGAGGATCCTGGCCTGGACCACGATGCCAGTGACGATGATGATGATGATGATGATGGTGATGTCCGCACACAGCTCATCACCAACTTCTTTAGCTGAATGTGAGTATCCTGAGGTGTCATGTCAATGATGTGAGTTGGCATGATGTGTGGGTGGTGCTCTGGTGCTGTTGGAGTGTGTCCATGGGCTACTTGACTGGATGTGTGTTGCGATGTGTGGTGACAGGTGGGCTGTACTCCCCAACAGTGTTGACATGCTAACTTGGTTCTGGGTGGGTATCTTGTAACATGTATTGTGCATGAGTTTTGCTGGTCTGTCCTGTACTCCATTGCTTTTGACTGTGTGTCATTTCTGTCCTTCACAGGGTACTTTCAGATTCGTTTGGTCAACTGTGTCCACCGACGACGTGATTGCACATCCAGGCTGGTAGCTGTTGTGGCCCTACAGGTGATGTGCGCCACACCCATGGACTTCCTTCCGTCTACAGTTGTTGACTGTGTGCCCGCTGCCAGGTGGGATTACCTTGCATCTGTAGTGGTTACGGCATGTTGCAACTGTGTAATAAACCTGTGCTTCACTTTGTGATGTGCGTTGTCTGTGGTCACACATTTGACTGCCATTTGCTTACTGCACCTGTGGGCTACTTGACTACAACTGGGAATGGGTGTGGTGTCTGTGCATTGCACCGTCTTCCCTGGCAACATCAGTGTAGGCAATGAGTCAGATGGCCTAGGTGTGTATGTGTTGTGTAGCCCTGGTGGTGTGTCTCCCTCATGTGTGTCACGTTGCCTGTACTCACATGCCTGTGTTGTCCTTGATGTTGCAGTTCGCATACACAGTGTAATTTTGCAGTTCATCATCCCCATAACAGCACCCATGTTGGAATCACGACAGAGGCAAGTATGGTGTATTAGTGTGTTTATTGTGATACATTTGTGTTAATAGTGCATAGGATGGGTAGTGCTGTACATAAATCTTGCAATCCCAAGTTCCTAGGTGAATTGAAAGTCCTGGTAGACAGGATCCCCAGTATCGGGGCCACAGTTGTCTGACACATTGGTCCAACTTGTACTCCCCATGCAATGTGTGGGAGTAGTGTTGCCGTCAACAGGGTGAACAGTCTGTGCACAAAGGCGAACATCCAGAACAGGTTCAGGCTTCCTGGGAGTTGCGCTTGGCCATCGGCCTCTCACTTTTCCCTCCTTGGACGACCCCTCTTCTTGGGGGGGGCCCTCAAGTACAGGCTGCTGCGGTGCAGGGGACTCTCCGCCAGAGTCCTCCTCCCTCCCTGTGGCAGTTGCAGTTTGTTCGGCACCAGATGTTGTTGGCACACAGGGAGGTGTGGACTGGTTGCTGTTCATTTGGCGGAGGCAGTGTAAAATGTCCCTGTGCACCGCCGTCATCTCATGCAGTGCATCCCACTTGGACTCCACGCGGGACATGTGTGAGTCCACACGGGACATGTGTGACTCCACGTGGGACATGTGGGAGTCCAAGCGGGCATGATGGGCAGCCTGCTGCTGTTTCATGTCTCTGAGGAGCCCCACTACCTGGCTGAGGTCTCCGGTGCTGGACTGGTACGCATCAGCTATGCGTACCAGTTGTGGGTCATCATGCACACCAGCAACGTCTGCAAGCAGCGACCTCTGTCTCCCACCCTCCCACCACCCCTGCTGACATGTGCAGTGTGTGCAGTGGCACGCACAGATAACCCTGGTCCACCTTGGGGTTGGTGGTGGTGTCCATGGCCCCAGGTTGGTCCAGGGTCCCTGTGCTGGTGTTGCTCCTTGTTCTGTCCATGTCGGCAGGGATGGTAATCGTGGTGACAGTCGTTGGAGGGGTGGGTGCAGGGGGTGCAGCTGGTGGTCCTGCTGGTGCTGCAGCTGGTGGTCCTGCTGGTGCTGCATGTTGACTTGCACCGGATGTGCCAGGTTGTTCTTCATCGTCCGAGGAGGACAGAGGCTGTATGTCGCCAGTGAGCTCGGCATCCTCTTGAGCCTGGGACTGGGACTCCTCAGCGTCTGCTGCTGTGTCCCCATCATCACCTGTTTTTGGGAGACACAAACAATGTATGTTATGTTTCTGCAGGCATCAATGGTTGACACACATGACAGTTGTGACTGTGCCTCTGGGTGCGGGCCTGTACATTGCATTGTCGTAAGTCACAGTCAGGGGTTGATATTGGTGTGGCACATTGTCCTGCATTATTTGGGCATTTCTATGTATTTTCTGGGGTGTGAACATGGTCTGCATTGGTTGTGTTTGGTTGACAGCCGGCCCTCCTTCCCACCCACCCAGCCAGTCAGTTATCCCACCATGGAACGTGCTTGCGTTGCAGGGAGTGTAAGTTGTCTCTCAGGATGTCACTCAGTGGTGTCCTGCTGTTTGTTGGTGCACATTTGCCAGCAGGGCCTTGTGCTCCCCACAGCAGTAGCCAGTGTCAGCCATCTTGTGAGTCCTTCTCCACTTCCTGTGATGTGAGCATGGTTCAGGGTGGTGTTGATGGGACAGTTGTGGGGGTGACCAATATCAGTGACTACGACTCCCATCATGCTATTGCCTCCACCCCACTTCCCAGCATGCCCATGCTTCCTTCCTTTTGACTCTGCTTCCTGTGGGGTGGGCTGGCTGTGCTGACAGGATGGCTGGGAGTGTTGTCCTGGCAGTTGTTTGGCTAAAAGTCCCAAGAGTGTCCCTGTGCTTCACACAACATAACCCAGGGTTGTGGTTCTTTGTGGGATCTTGTGTTAGGATGGGGGGCATTGCATTCTACCAGGTGGGTTCTGTGGAGTTTGTGTTGGGGGGTGTGTGAGGGGAGGTGCTTGTGACTATGGTCAGTGCTGCAAGTCCCCCTTCCCACCCAGCTAGCCAGATATCCCACCATGGAACGTGCTTGCTTTGCAGGGAGTGTAAGTTGTCTCTCAGGATGTCATTCAGTGGTGTCCTGCTGTTTGTTGGTGCACAGTTGCCGGCAGGGCCTTGTGCTCCCCACAGCAGTAGCCAGTGTCAGCCATCTTGTGAGTCCTTCTCCACTTCCTGTGATGTGAGCATGGTTCAGGGTGGTGTTGATGGGACAGTTGTGAGGGTGACCAATATCAGTGACTACGACTCCCATCATGCTATTGCCTCCACCCCCTTCCCAGCATGCCCATGCTTCCTTCCTTTTGACTCTGCTTCCCTGTGGGGTGGGCTGGCTGTGCTGACAGGATGGCTGGGAGTGTTGTCCTGGCAGTTGTTTGGCTAAAAGTCCCAAGAGTGTCCCTGTGCTTCACACAACATTACCCAGGGTGGTGGTTCTTTGTGGGATCTTGTGTTAGGATGGGGGCATTGCATTCTACCAGGTGGGTTCTGTGGAGTTTGTGTTGGGGGGTGTGTGAGGGGAGGTGCTTGTGACTATGGTCAGTGCTGCAAGTCCCCCTTCCCACCCAGCTAGCCAGATATCCCACCATGGAACGTGCTTGCATTGCAGGGAGTGTAAGTTGTCTCTCAGGATGTCATTCAGTGGTGTCCTGCTGTTTGTTGGTGCACAGTTGCCGGCAGGGCCTTGTGCTCCCCACAGCAGTAGCCAGTGTCAGCCATCTTGTGAGTCCTTCTCCACTTCCTGTGATGTGAGCATGGTTCAGGGTGGTGTTGATGGGACAGTTGTGGGGGTGAGCTATGTCTGTGACTACGACTCCCATCATGCCATTGCCTCCACCCCACTTCCCAGCATTCCCATACTTACTTGCTTTTGTGTGGAGTTCAGTGTGTGTGGGTGTGAGAGCAATGGCAAGATGGCTGACAGTGGTGTCCTGCTGTTGGTTGGTGTGCAGTACCCAGCATGCCCTTGTGCTCCCCACGACACAGCAACAGTGTCAGACATCTTTGATGGGCCTTTCCACTCTCTGTGGGATGTGCATGTGTGAGTGTGAGCTTGCTGGGCCATGTGGTGGGGGATGTAGAGCTGTGACTACGACTCCCATCATGCTATTGCCTCCTCCCCCTTCCCAGCATGCCCATGCTTCCTTCCTTTTGACTCTGCTTCCCTGTGGGGTGGGCTGGCTGTGCTGACAGGATGGCTGGGAGTGTTGTCCTGGCAGTTGTTTGGCTAGAGGTCCCAAGAGTGTCCCTGTGCTTCACACAACATAACCCAGGGTGGTGGTTCTTTGTGGGATCTTGTGTTAGGATGGGGGCATTGCATTCTACCAGGTGGGTTCTGTGGAGTTTGTGTTGGGGGGTGTGTGAGGGGAGGTGCTTGTGACTATGGTCAGTGCTGCAAGTCCCCCTTCCCACCCAGCTAGCCAGATATCCCACCATGGAACGTGCTTGCATTGCAGGGAGTGTAAGTTGTCTCTCAGGATGTCAGTCAGTGGTGTCCTGCTGTTTGTTGGTGCACAGTTGCCAGCAGGGCCTTGTGCTCCCCACAGCAGTAGCCAGTGTCAGCCATCTTGTGAGTCCTTCTCCACTTCCTGTGATGTGAGCATGGTTCAGGGTGGTGTTGATGGGACAGTTGTGGGGGTGACCAATATCAGTGACTACGACTCCCATCATGCTATTGCCTCCACCCCACTTCCCAGCATGCCCATGCTTCCTTCCTTTTGACTCTGCTTCCCTGTGGGGTGGGCTGGCTGTGCTGACAGGATGGCTGGGAGTGTTGTCCTGGCAGTTGTTTGGCTAAAAGTCCCAAGAGTGTCCCTGTGCTTCACACAACATAACCCAGGGTGGTGGTTCTTTGTGGGATCTTGTGTTAGGATGGGGGGCATTGCATTCTACCAGGTGGGTTCTGTGGAGTTTGTGTTGGGGGGTGTGTGAGGGGAGGTGCTTGTGACTATGGTCAGTGCTGCAAGTCCCCCTTCCCACCCAGCTGGCCAGATATCCCACCATGGAACGTGCTTGCTTTGCAGGGAGTGTAAGTTGTCTCTCAGGATGTCATTCAGTGGTGTCCTGCTGTTTGTTGGTGCACAGTTGCCGGCAGGGCCTTGTGCTCCCCACAGCAGTAGCCAGTGTCAGCCATCTTGTGAGTCCTTCTCCACTTCCTGTGATGTGAGCATGGTAAAGGGTGGTGTTGATGGGACAGTTGTGAGGGTGACCAATATCAGTGACTACGACTCCCATCGCCTCCACCCCCCTTCCCAGCATGCCCATGCTTCCTTCCTTTTGACTCTGCTTCCCTGTGGGGTGGGCTGGCTTTGCTGACAGGATGGCTGGGAGTGTTGTCCTGGCAGTTGTTTGGCTAAAAGTCCCAAGAGTGTCCCTGTGCTTCACACAACATTACCCAGGGTGGTGGTTCTTTGTGGGATCTTGTGTTAGGATGGGGGCATTGCATTCTACCAGGTGGGTTCTGTGGAGTTTGTGTTGGGGGTGTGTGAGGGGAGGTGCTTGTGACTATGGTCAGTGCTGCAAGTCCCCCTTCCCACCCAGCTAGCCAGATATCCCACCATGGAACGTGCTTGCATTGCAGGGAGTGTAAGTTGTCTCTCAGGATGTCATTCAGTGGTGTCCTGCTGTTTGTTGGTGCACAGTTGCCGGCAGGGCCTTGTGCTCCCCACAGCAGTAGCCAGTGTCAGCCATCTTGTGAGTCCTTCTCCACTTCCTGTGATGTGAGCATGGTTCAGGGTGGTGTTGATGGGACAGTTGTGGGGGTGAGCTATGTCTGTGACTACGACTCCCATCATGCCATTGCCTCCACCCCACTTCCCAGCATTCCCATACTTACTTGCTTTTGTGTGGAGTTCAGTGTGTGTGGGTGTGAGAGCAATGGCAAGATGGCTGACAGTGGTGTCCTGCTGTTGGTTGGTGTGCAGTACCCAGCATGCCCTTGTGCTCCCCACGACACAGCAACAGTGTCAGACATCTTTGATGGGCCTTTCCACTCTCTGTGGGATGTGCATGTGTGAGTGTGAGCTTGCTGGGCCATGTGGTGGGGAATGTAGAGCTGTGACTACGACTCCCATCATGCTATTGCCTCCTCCCCCTTCCCAGCATGCCCATGCTTCCTTCCTTTTGACTCTGCTTCCCTGTGGGGTGGGCTGGCTGTGCTGACAGGATGGCTGGGAGTGTTGTCCTGGCAGTTGTTTGGCTAGAGGTCCCAAGAGTGTCCCTGTGCTTCACACAACATAACCCAGGGTGGTGGTTCTTTGTGGGATCTTGTGTTAGGATGGGGGCATTGCATTCTACCAGGTGGGTTCTGTGGAGTTTGTGTTGGGGGGTGTGTGAGGGGAGGTGCTTGTGACTATGGTCAGTGCTGCAAGTCCCCCTTCCCACCCAGCTAGCCAGATATCCCACCATGGAACGTGCTTGCATTGCAGGGAGTGTAAGTTGTCTCTCAGGATGTCAGTCAGTGGTGTCCTGCTGTTTGTTGGTGCACAGTTGCCAGCAGGGCCTTGTGCTCCCCACAGCAGTAGCCAGTGTCAGCCATCTTGTGAGTCCTTCTCCACTTCCTGTGATGTGAGCATGGTTCATGGTGGTGTTGATGGGACAGTTGTGGGGGGCAATATGTGTAACTGCGACTCCCATGATGCTATTGGCTACACTGACTTGGCCAGCATACACAGAATTCCTTCCTTTGAGTGGTCTTCACTGTGTGTTGGTGTTGTTGTGGTGTCTACATGTCTGGATGTGTTTGTTAGTTCTATTTGTGCCACTGCCTAGCTGTAGTTGTAGTTGTGTTTGTACATGTGTTGGCACAGTTGGATGTGACTTTTTGATGGCATGTGTTGTGTTTATCTGACTGACATACACATTTTGGGATGATTCTGTTCTGGTTGCTGTGTAATTGCTATGAGTGCATGGTTTGACTCTCCCCTTGACAGTGATGTGTGTGTTTTGTGGCAGTATATTGTGTACATTTGTTGTGTACTCACCAGGCTCTGGGATGTCCTCTAGTCCATATACGCTCACTGGCGGAAGGATGGCCCACACCTTCTCCTCCCAGGGCCTGAGGTATATTGGCTTGGCATGAGGGCCACTGCCGGTGTATTGGCTGTTGATGTAGTCTTTCTTCAGCATGTCCCGTACCCTCCTGCGCACGTCATACCACCTGTTCTGGATGTCGGTCTTTGTGCGCTGACATGGTGATTGTGCGTTCACCCTGTTGATGATCCTCTCCCACATCTTGGTTTTCTGCGACATGGGGGTCTGTTGGACCAGTGTGCCAAACAGCTGTGGCTCCACCCTGAGGATCTCGTCTACCATGACTTCCAATTCACTATCTAGGAACTTGGGATTCTTCTTGGGGGGCATGGTGATGGGTGGTGATGGTGAGTGATGTGTGTGTTGGTGTGCAGGTGAGGGTGTGTGAGTGTGTGTTTTGCTGGGTGTATGTGAGGTAGGTATTTGTTGGTGTGCTGATGGTGTGTGGCTTGTGTGAGGGATGAGCTGTGGGTGTGTGGTTGCTTTCTCTTGGGTGCTGGCAGTGGAATGGCATTTGCAAAGGCTCATGGTTGTGATTTGTGTCCTTTATATAGGTGGAGTTGTGGGTGTGTCTTTGTTCTCTGTCCCCACCCCCCAGTATTTATTGGCTTGGTAATTGCTTGTTTGGCCTTTTTTGGGTGATTTTTCCTTTGTGCTGTTTGTGTATGTTGGAAAAGTTCTTGTGACCGAGTCGGACCCTGCATTAGTCTCGTACGGTGTTCTCCGTTTCGTTCACGCTGTGTTTGTGCAGTTTTCTATGCTGCGTACGCCTCGGTCGCGGTGTTTTGTGTTGCTTCGGCTCGGTTTTGTATGCGTGTCGGTCGTACGGCTTGTCCTCCGTCCGACTCGCTCGTGGTTTTCGCGCCTTGCATCGTACTTTGCGGTTTGGAGTTCGCGTGTACGTTTCGGTCGGATTTGTTCCGGGTGCGTGTCGGTCGGTTGGATTCACGTGTTTTTCCGGCCGGATTGCTGTTTTCCGTGCGGCTCGGTCGGTCGACTTGGTTTAGGTACGTGTCGGTCGGATTTTTCGCGCCTTGCATCGTACTTGGCGTGTCGTGCGCCACGGGTACGTGTCGGTTGGTATTATTTCCGGATCCGAGTCGGTCGGTGCTTTTTCCGGCCCGAATCGGAATCGACCCCTCAGTGTCAGTGAATTTTGGCATTTTCTGTGGTGCCATGGTGTGTGCTGTGCTGATGTTTTGGGGTGCAGATGTGAGGGTGGTGTAGGTGGTGTGTGTGTGTGTGTTGTTGTGCTGGTGAGATGTGTGGTGTTTTGCCTATCCAATGTGCTGCAGGGTTTGGTTCCTTCAGGGCTGGAGTAGTGCAAAGGATTGTGGTCAGGGAAGGGGCTGGTTTTATGCTCAGCTATGTGGGTGTGTTAAGATGATGTAATGCAGTCAGGTGTGCTGTGTGGGTTGTCCTGTGATTTGTATATTTGATTTTGCCATGGGGGTGTGTCATTGGGATGTTTCAGGTTATTTTGGGGGCAGGGCTAGTTGCCTGTGTGCATTTGGTGGCCTTAATGTGTATTTTTTTTACTTGCTTGCCATTTTTTTGCAGAGCATCCGCAGCGATAGCTGTGCTGCAGGCCTTCCGCCGTATCTCACATTCATTACTGTTAGCGACCGCGGCGGACGGAAACAGCGGAACGTACCGCTGTGACATCGGGGATATCATAATATCATTGGCCATCACTCCGCATGTCTGGCGGCAGGTTGATGTGTTTCCGCTATGTTACCGACCGTCGCGGTTGTATTTTCACTTTCTCTGCCCTCTACGGGCGGTTTTTCGATACCTCCTACCGCCGCGGTCGGAATATTTTGGGCGGTTGATCCTAATAGGGCCGGCGGTGTTTCCGCGGTACCTGCGGACGGTGATTTTCCGCTACCATGGTGGTCGGATTTTTTTCCATCCGCCATCGTAATGACCCCCTAAATTTAAATTAACTTATCACAATAATCCAATCACTCTTATCCCAAAACTAAATTTAAATCAATTTTTTCAAGTAACCCACTCACCCTTTTCCTAAAACTAACATAATTTTTTTTCAGGAACCCACTCACCCGAAATCTAAAAGTAACTTTACAAAATTTTGTTTCAGGAATCCACTCTCCCTAATCCTAAAAGTAAATGCTAATTAACTTGTTGAAATAATCCATTCTCCCTTATCCGAAAACTAAATTTAAATCAACTTCTTGCAGTGAACTACTCACCCTTTTCCCAAAACTAACATAAAAAACTTTTTTCAGGAATCCACGCGCCCGATACCTAATACTAAATTTCAAAAAATTTGTTTCAGAAATCCGCTCACCCTTACCCTAAAACTATCTTTAAAACAACTTGCTTCAGGAATCCACTCTCCCTATTCCTAAAAGTAAATTTAAAATAACTTGTTGAAATAATCCAATCACCCTTATCCTAAAAATAATTTAAATAATTTTTTTGCAGTAACCCACTCACCCTTTGCCTAAAACTAACATACTTCTTTTTCTTTTTCAGGAATACACTCACCCGAAACCTAAAACTAACTTTGCAAAATTTTGTTTCAGGAATCCACTCATCCTAACCCTAAAACTAATTTTAAAGACACTTCTTTCAGGAATCTACTATCCGTAACCTAAAAAGTAAATTTAAATTAACCTGTTGAAATAATCCAATCACCCTAATCCTAAAACTATATTTAAATCAACTTGTTCAAGTAATCCACTCACCCTTTTCCTAAAACTAACATAAATAACTTTTTTCAGGAATCCACGCGCCCAATACCTAAAACTAAATTTAAAAAAATTTGTTTCAGAAATCCACTTACCCTAATCCTAAAACTAAATTTCAATAAACTTATCACAATAATCCAATCAGTCTTATCCTAAAACTAATTTTAAATCAATTTTTTGCAGTAACCCACTCATCCTTTTCCTAGAACTAACACAACTTTTTAAGCAGGAATCCACTCACCCGAAAACTAAATCTAACTGTTAAAAATGTTGTTTCAGGAATCCACTTACCCTTACTCTAAAACTATCTTTAAAACAACTTGCTTCAGGAATCCACGCGCCCGATACCTAAAACTAAATTTCTAAAAATGTGTTTCAGAAATCCACTCACCCTAATCCTAAAACTAAATTTAAATTAAGTTATCGCAATAATCCAATCACTCTTATCCTAAAACTAATTTTAAATCAATTTTTTGCAATCAATCAATATGGTGATGAATATTCCAGCGATAGCGGGAGAAATGGGCCAACATCGCTGAAAAACCAGCGATGTTGCATGGAGAAGGGAGAACACCTTGCTGATACGACCCTGTGGTCGTATCAGCATAATCCACCCCCCCATGTTAGGTATGGCTAACACCTGCTAATTGCAGGTGTTAAATAAATGGCGATGACCCCGGTTAGCGCGACTTTTCACGTCGCTAACTGGGGCCATGGCCACCTTGCTAATAGGCGATAGGCCTGTTAGCGGGTGTTTACCAGGTTTGTTCGTCGGAACGCCCACTTTGCATGTCATTAGCGATAAATATCGCTGACATGCAAAGCGGTAAAAAACGGGCGCTAATGCCCGAAAACTGTCTCTAACTGCTGTTAGAGACAGTTTGCTGATAGGGCGATAAGAATATCGCCGCTTTAGCGGCAAAAAGTGCCGCTAAAGCGGCGATAGTGCCCTTGCTAATATGCCCCTAAATTTCTAAAAATGTGTTTCAGAAATCCACTCACCCTAATCCTAAAACTACATTTAAATTAAGTTATCGCAATAATCCAATCACTCTTATCCTAAAACTAATTTTAAATCAATTTTTTGCAGTAACCCACTCATCCTTTTCCTAGAACTAACACAACTTTTTTAAGCAGGAATCCACTCACCCGAAAACTAAATCTAACTGTTAAAAATTTTGTTTCAGGAATCCACTTACCCTTACTCTAAAACTATCTTT
Organism: Calotriton arnoldi; assembly: GCA_963921515.1. Taxonomy (NCBI): domain Eukaryota; kingdom Metazoa; phylum Chordata; class Amphibia; order Caudata; family Salamandridae; genus Calotriton; species Calotriton arnoldi. The sequence continues at coordinate 129,119 of CAWUFW010020727.1, read as the reverse complement.
AAAACAACTTGCTTCAGGAATCCACGCGCCCGATACCTAAAACTAAATTTCTAAAAATGTGTTTCAGAAATCCACTCACCCTAATCCTAAAACTAAATTTAAATTAAGTTATCGCAATAATCCAATCACTCTTATCCTAAAACTAATTTTAAATCAATTTTTTGCAGTAACCCACTCATCCTTTTCCTAAAACTAACACAACTTTTTTAAGCAGGAATCCACTCACCCGAAAACTAAATCTAACTGTTAAAAATGTTGTTTCAGGAATCCACTTACCCTTACTCTAAAACTATCTTTAAAACAACTTGCTTCAGGAATCCACTCTCCCTATTCCTAAAAGTAATTTTAAAGTAACTTGTTGAAATAATCCAATCACCCTTATCCTAAAACTGAATTTAAATAATTTTTTTCCAGTAACCCACTGACCTTTTTCCTAAAACTAAAAAACACTTTTTTTCAGGAATCCATTCACCCGAAACCTAAAACTAACTTTAAAAAAATTTGTTTCAGGAATCCACTCACCCTAATCCTAAAACTAAATTTTAATTAACTTATCACAGTAATCCAATCACTCTTATCCCAAAACTAAATTTAAATACATTTTTTCATGTAACCCTCTCACCCTTTTCCTAAAACTAACATAATTTATTTTTCAGGAATCCACTCACCCGAAATCGAAAAGTAACTTTACAAAATTTTGTTTCAGGTACCCACTCAAGCGCCCGATACCTAAAACTAACTTTCCAAAAATTTGTTTTAGGAATCCACTCACCCTAATCCTAAAACTAAATTTGAATTAATTTATCGCAATAATCCAATCATTATTATCCTAAAACTAAATTTAAATAAATTTTTTGAAGTAACCCACTGACCCTTTTCCTAAAACTAACATACTTCTTTTTTCAGGAATCCACTCACCCGAAACCTAAAACTAACTTTACAAAATTTTGTTTGAGGAATCCACTCATCCTAACCCTAAAACTAATTTTAAAGAAATTTGTTTCAGGAATCTACTATCCCTAACCTAAAAACTTAATTTAAATTAACCTGTTGAAATAATCCAATCACCCTTATCCTAAAACTAAATTTAAATCAACTTGTTGAAGTAATCCACTCACCCTTTTCCTAAAACTAACATAATTTTTTTTCAGGAATCCACTCACCCGAAATCTAAAAGTAACTTTACAAAATTTTGTTTCACGAACCAACTCACCCTAACCCTAATTCTAACGTTAAAGCAACTTGTTTCAGGAATCCACTCTCCCTAATCCTAAAAGTAAATTCTAATTAACTTGTTGAAATAATCCAATCTCCCTTATCTGAAAACTAAATTTAAATCAATTTCTTGCAGTAAACCACTCACCCTTTTCCTAAAAGTAACATAAAAAACATTTTTCAGGAATCCACGCACCCGATACCTAAAACTAAATTTCTAAAAATTTGTTTCAGAAATTTACTCACCCTAATCCTAAAACTAAATTTCAATAAACTTATCACAATAATCCAATCATTCTTATCCTAAAACTAATTTTAAATCAATTTTTTGCAGTAACTCACTCATCCTTTTCCTAAATCTAACATACATTTTCTTTCAGGAATCCACTCACCCGAAAACAAAATCTAACTATTAAAAATCTTGTTTCAGGAATCCACTCACCCTAATCCGAAAACTAACTTTACAAAATTTTGTTTCAGGAATCCACTCATCCTAACCTTAAAACTATTTTTAAATAAACTTCTATCAGGAGTCTACATTCCCTAACCTAAAAAGTAAATTTAAGTTAACCTGTTGAAATAATCCAATCACCCTAATCCTAAAACTAAATTTAAATCAACTTGTTGAAGCAATCCACTCACCCTTTTCCTAGAACTAACATAAAAATCTTTTTTCAGGAATCCACGCGCCTGATACGTAAAACTAAATTTTAAAAAATTTGTTTCAGAAATCCACTCACCCTAATCCTAAAACTAAATTTAAATTAAGTTATCGCAATAATCCAATCACTCTTAACCTAAAACTAATTTTAAATCAATTTTTTACAGTAACCCACTCATCCTTTTCCTAAAACTAACATAACTTTTTAAGCAGGAATCCACTCACCCGAAAACTAAATCTAACTGTTAAAAATTTTGTTTTAGGAATCCACTTACCCTTACCCTAAAACTATCTTTAAAACAACTTACTTCAGGAATCCACTCTCCCTATTCCTAAAAGTAAATTTAAAGTAACGTGTTGAAATAATCCAATCACCCTTATCCTAAAACTGAATTTAAATAATTTTTTTCCAGTAACCCACTGACCTTTTTCCTAAAACTAAAAAACACTTTTTTTCAGGAATCCTTTCACCCGAAACCTAAAACTAACTTTACAAAATTTTGTTTGAGGAATCCACTCACCCTAATCCTAAAACTAAATTTTAATTAACTTATCACCATAATCCAATCACTCTTATCCCAAAACTAAATTTAAATAAATGTTTTCATGTAACCCACTCACCCTTTTCCTAAAACTAACATAATTTTTTTTTTCAGGAATCCACTCACCCAAAATCTAAAAGTAACTTTACAAAATTTTGTTTCAGGAACCCACTCACCCTAACCCTAAAACTAACGTTAAAGCAACTTGTTTAAGGAATCCACTCTCCCTAATCCTAAAAGTAAATTCTAATTAACTTGTTGAAATAATCCAATCTCCATTATCCGAAAACTAAATTTAAATCAATTTCTTGCAGTAAACCACTCACCCTTTTCCTAAAACTAACATAAAAAACTGTTTTTTAGGAATCCATGCGCCCGATACCTAAAACTAACTTTCTAAAAATTTGTTTTAGGAATCCACTCACCCTAATCCTAAAACTAAATTTGAATTAACATATCGCAATAATCCAATCACTATTATCCTAAAATTAAATTTAAATACATTTTTTGCAGTAACCCACTCACCCTTTTTCCTAAAACTAACATAATTCTTTTTTCAGGAATCCACTCACCCGAAACCTAAAACTAACTTTACAAAATTTTGTTTGAGGAATCCACTCATCCTAACCCTAAAACTAATTTTATAGAAATTTGTTTCAGGAATCTACTATCCCTAACCTAAAAAGTTAATTTAAATTAACCTGTTGAAATAATCCAATCACCCTTATCCTAAAACTAAATTTAAAACAACTTGTTGAAGTAATCCACTCACCCTTTTCCTAAAACTAACATAATTTTTTTTTCAGGAATCCACTTAACCGAAATCTAAAAGTAACTTTACAAAAAAAATTTCACGAACCAACTCACCCTAACCCTAAATCTAACGTTAAAGCAACTTGTTTCAGGAATCCACTCTCCCTAATCCTAAAAGTAAATTCTAATTAACTTGTTGAAATAATCCAATCTCTTTATCTGAAAACTAAATTTAAATCAACTTCTTGCAGTAAACCACTCACCCTTTTCCTAAAACTAACATAAAAAACTTTTTTCAGGAATCCACGCGTCAGATACCTAAAACTAAATTTCAAAAAATTTGTTTCAGAAATCCACTCACCCTAATCCTAAAACTAAGGGCATATTAGCAAGACCCACGTTAAAATGATCGCCAATTTAGCGGCATGAAACTGCCGCTAAAACGGCGATAATGGGCTTGCTAATATGCGTTATAGAATTCCAATAGAAGCCCAGGTTAGATGTTCAGGACGTCTAACCTGGGCTTCTCTTGGAATTCTATAATGCATATTAGCAAGCCCATTGTCGCCGTTTTAGCGGCAGTTTCCTGCCGCTAAAACGGCGATAATTTTATCGCCGGTCTTGCTAATATGCCCCTAAATTTCAATAAACTTATCACAATAATCCAATCAGTCTTAACCTAAAACTAATTTTAAATCAATTTTTTGCAGTAACCCACTCATCCTTTTACTAAAACTAACATAACTTTTTAAGCAGGAATCCACTCACCCGAAAACTAAATCTAACTGTTAAAAATTTTGTTTCAGGAATCCACTTACCCTTACCCTAAAACTATCTTTAAAACAACTTGCTTCAGGAATCCACTCTCCCTATTCCTAACAATAATTTTAAAGTAACTTGTTGAAATAATCCAATCACCCTTATCCTAAAACTGAATTTAAATAATTTTTTTCCAGTAACCCACTGACCTTTTTCCTAAAACTAAAAAACACTTTTTTTCAGGAATTCATTCACCCAAAACCTAAACCTAACTTTAAAAAAATTTGATTCAGGTATCCACTCACCCTAATACTAAAACTAAATTTTAATTAACTTATCACAATAATCCAATCACTCTTATCCAAAAAACTAAATTTAAATTAATTTTTTCATGTAACCCACTCACCCTTTTCCTAAAACTAACATAATTTTTTTTTCAGGAATCCACTCACCCAAAATCTAAAAGTAACTTTACAAAATTTTGTTTCACGAAGCAACTCACCCTAACCCTAAATCTAATGTTAAAGCAACTTGTTTCAGGAATCCACTCTCCCTAATCCTAAAAGTAAATTCTAATTAACTTGTTGAAATAATCCAATCTCCCTTATCTGAAAACTAAATTTAAATCAACTTCTTGCGGTAAACCACTCACCCTTTTCCTAAAAGTAACATAAAAAACATTTTTTAGGAATCCATGCGCCCGATACCTAAAACTAACTTTCCAAAAATTTGTTTTAGGAATCCACTCACCATAATCCTAAAATTAATTTTGAATTAACATATCGCAATAATCCAATCACTATTATCCTAAAACTAAATTTAAATACATTTTTTGCAGTAACCCACTCACCCTTTTTCCTAAAACTAACATAATTCTTTTTTCAGGAATCCACTCACCCGAAACCTAAAACTAACTTTACAAAATTTTGTTTGAGGAATCCACTCATCCTAACCCTAAAACTAATTTTAAAGAAATTTGTTTCAGGAATCTACTATCCCTAACCTAAAAGTTAATTTAAATTAACCTGTTGAAATAATCCAATCACCCTTATCCTAAAACTAAATTTAAAACAACTTGTTGAAGTAATCCACTCACACTTTTCCTAAAACTAACATAATTTTTTTTTCAGGAATCCACTCACCCGAAATCTAAAAGTAACTTTACAAAAAAAAATTTCACGAACCAACTCACCCTAATCCTAAATCTAACGTTAAAGCAACTTCTTTCAGGAATCCACTCTCCCTAATCCTAAAAGTAAATTCTAATTAACTTGTTGAAATAATCCAATCTCTTTATCTGAAAACTAAATTTAAAATAACTTCTTGCAGTAAACCACTCACCCTTTTCCTAAAACTAACATAAAAAACTTTTTTTCAGGAATCCACGCGTCCGATACCTAAAACTAAATTTCAAAAAATTTGTTTCAGAAATCCACTCACCCTAATCCTAAAACTAAATTTCAATAAACTTATCACAATAATCCAATCAGTCTTAACCTAAAACTAATTTTAAATCAATTTTTTGCAGTAACCCACTCATCCTTTTCCTAAAACTAACATAACTTTTTAAGCAGGAATCCACTCACCCGAAAACTAAATCTAACTGTTAAAAATTTTGTTTCAGGAATCCACTTACCCTTACCCTAAAACTATCTTTAAAACAACTTACTTCAGGAATCCACTCTCCCTATTCCTAAAAGAAATTTAAAGTAACTTGTTGAATTAATCCAATCACCCTTATCCTAAAACTTAATTTAAATAATTTTTTTCCAGTAACCCACTGACCTTTTTCCTAAAACTAAAAAACACTTTTTTCAGGAATCCATTCACCCGAAACCTAAAACTAACTTTAAAAAAATTTGTTTCAGGAATCCACTCACCCTAATCCTAAAACTAAATTTTAATTAACTTATCACTATAATCCAATCACTCTTATCCCAAAACTAAATTTAAATAAATGTTTTCATGTAACCCACTCACCCTTTTCCTAAAACTAACATAATTTTTTTTTTCAGGAATCCACTCACCCAAAATCTAAAAGTAACTTTACAAAATTTTGTTTCAGGAACCCACTCACCCTAACCATAAAACTAACGTTAAAGCAACTTGTTTCAGGAATCCACTCTCCCTAATCCTAAAAGTAAATTCTAATTAACTTGTTGAAATAATCCAATCTCCATTATCCGAAAACTAAATTTAAATCAACTTCTTGCAGTAAACCACTCACCCTTTTCCTAAAACTAACATAAAAAACTTTTTAGGAATCCATGCGCCCGATACCTAAAACTAACTTTCCAAAAATTTGTTTTAGGAATCCACTCACCATAATCCTAAAATTAAATTTGAATTAACATATCGCAATAATCCAATCACTATTATCCTAAAACTAAATTTAAATACATTCTTTGCAGTAACCCACTCACCTTTTTCCTAAAACTAACATAATTCTTTTTTCAGGAATCCACTCACCCGAAACCTAAAACTAACTTTACAAAATTTTGTTTGAGGAATCCACTCATCCTAACCCTAAAACTAATTTTAAAGAAATTTGTTTCAGGAATCTACTATCCCTAACCTAAAAAGTTAATTTAAATTAACCTGTTGAAATAATCCAATCACCCTTATCCTAAAACTAAATTTAAAACAACTTATTGAAGTAATCCACTCACCCTTTTCCTAAAACTAACATAATTTTTTTTTCAGGAATCCACTCACCCGAAATCTAAAAGTAACTTTACAAAAATAATTTTCACGAACCAACTCACCCTAACCCTAAATCTAACGTTAAAGCAAATTGTTTCAGGAATCCACTCTCCCTAATCCTAAAAGTAAATTCTAATTAACTTGTTGAAATAATCCAATCTCTTTATCTGAAAACTAAATTTAAATCAACTTCTTGCAGTAAACCACTCACCCTTTTCCTAAAACTAACATAAAAAACTTTTTTCAGGAATCCACGCGTCCGATACCTAAAACTAAATTTCCAAAAATTTGTTTCAGAAATCCACTCACCCTAATCCTAAAACAACATTTCAATAAACTTATCACAATAATCCAATCAGTCTTATCCTAAAACTAATTTTAAATCAATTTTTCGCAGTAACCCACTCATCCTTTTCCTAAATCTAACATACACTTTTTTTCAGGAATCCACTCACCCGAAAACTAAATCTAACTATTAAAAATGTTGTTTCAGGAATCCACTCACCCTAATCCGAAAACTAACTTTACAAAATTTTGTTTCAGGAATCCACTCATCCTAACCTTAAAAGTAAGGGGCCCATTACGATAACCTGCGGTAAAAAATCCGCCATCTACTATAGCCTGAAAAAACCGCCCGCCTGCACCATGGGAATACCGACCGAGCAATTATGATGTCGCGAAGCAACCTCTGCCCGTGGTGGTAAAAACACAGAAAATTCCGCCCGTCCATGTCAGAGTAGAAGATTATCCGTCCGCCATGGACGCAATCCCACCCGACAACCCAAATCCGCCCGCTCTGTTGACCGAGACACCGGCCGTGAAATTATGATCTCCCCGACATGAGCGCGGTAAATCCACATATTTCCCGCCCGCCATGGTTAACAACAGTGATGAATAACTGACACGGCGGAAGGCCTGGCGGCCACGTCCGTGCACAGAAATCATTGGCGGACCAAAGAAATACACACAACATGGCCAACAAGTCCACACAGCAAACTACGCCAAAAAACCCAAACACAGAACACATCCCAAAGACAAATCCCCCCTGGCAAAACAAAAAAACTACAAATCCCAGGACACCAGGCACAACACACCTGAAAACGAAAGACCATCATGACACACCCACATAGGTGAGTACAAAAGCAGCCCCTTCACAGACCACAATCCCTTGCTCTACTACAAAACGAAGACGACAGCAGAGAACCCAGAGAGCCACAAAGGAAAGCAGCATACCACACGCACGCACACATCACACTCATCACCAACACCACCACCACCATCACCACTGAAACACCGGCACCACTAACCCCCTGCACATCACACACCACACACCACACACCCACCACACCAGCACCACAAATACCAAACCACACACCATGGCAACACAAAGAATGCCTAAGTACACTGCCACTGAGTTGACGGTCCTGGTCGACGAGATCATCAAGGTGCACCCACAAATCTATGGGAACCAGGTCCAACAGACACCAGTAGCCACCAGAAACAGAATGTGGAGCAGGATTGTAGACCAGGTGAATGCAGTTGGGAACGTGCCATGCTACCGGGGTGAAATTGCAAAGAGGTGGCACGACCTGAAAAAGCGTGGTCAGGAAGAATGAGGCCAAGAATCGTGAGCTGGCTGACAGGACGGGCAGCGGAAATCCCGCTCCATTCAAGACCTTCAAGGCATGGGAGGAGAAGGTGCGAGGCATTCTACATCCGGAGAGTCTCACCGGAATACCATGGGGAGTGGAGGCTGGTAAGCACAAACAAATGTATACCAGCACACCGCTATGTTCTGTCATGCACTACCAGGATGCATAGCTCTGAGGGCCAAACACCCCCATGTCCAGTACACAATCCACAAGACATCTCTCACACATGCAACTGACACTCCCACACACTCAGCCCAAAGGTACCAACAAACAAAACCATGGGGGCATGTGTACAGTCAGCCAGCACCACAACTCCCACCAGGTCCCCTTGTACCCCAGATGCGCCGGAAGGAGCACTCCCCACACCCACACACACGTGTCAGCCATAGCTGCACTAACCAACAAGTAACAGGTAAGTAGCCTTACCACAAAGTCCGTGTATCAGAAAGGGGACTGCAGAAGTACAACCCCCACCAGGCCCATAGTCCTACAGCGCAGCAAGATGGAGCACTCCCCACACCTATGTGTCAGCCATTGCAGTGCACACCTTCACCCGACAGATATGTTTCCCTACATGGAGGGGTGTCTGTGGGTGGTAAGCCATCACCATAACTCACAACACGGCTCCCACTCCCACAGACCAGCAAGATGGAGCACCGCTCCCTCTCATAACCATGTGGTAGCCATTGCATTGCTCCCTCCAAACCAACAAGTAGGTAGACTACTGTACAGGGTGGGGTGTCTGTAGGCATGAGGACTGTACTACGACTAACATTTGGGACACGTCACGTAGCAGAGGAACAGGTAGCACTGCTCCCTGTCATAATCATGTGACTAATGTGCACACAGACATGAAATACAGAGTCATAGTCCACATGAGCCATCTCAAATACAGTAGCACGTAAGGAGTCATGTCTGCATGCAGAAGTCTCACTGGAGTACTGACCCACATGGCGAGCACTGTGCCAGTCATCACACACATCAGCAACACCATCGAAGTCTTGCCCATGTAGTCGTGTCTACTTGTTCCGTTGACATTGTAAACATCACCCATGTAAGTCTATCTTGTCTCAATGTAACAGAGTGGAACCCCAGTAATGTCACATACACCACTGGACCCATGAACCACACAGCTATACAATGCACATTCAAAATCTCAGCCATCTCATCTTTCAGCCCCAGTGTCATGAAAGGTATATCATCTAAACAGTTGTCCCATATACAGTAGTTCAGCAAAGATTCCTGCCGATGACCAAAAATGTGTCTGCACTGTCTGAAGCGCATGTCACACTGCGATTTACAACATACCTAATATAGTCAACACCCCAAGAGCACTGCATTGCTGCACATGGCTGAGGGTAGCACGCATACCAAGGAATTGTCCCATCTGCAAAACGTTGTGTGGCACACAAACATTACTCACTCACTACAATGCTTGCAGTGTAATGTCCCTAAATGACAACAGTGAGCAGATATGCTGGGTATGTCAGACATACACACACCTTTGTCTCTGTAGTGTCGTGTGGCCAAAACACATGTCCCCTTCTGCACCCATATGTCACAGTATATACCACAAAACCATATTTCATATCAAAATTGTTGATGGAGCTGTACTCCTTTTCCCATCTGCCTTTCTAAGCGGTTCATTTGAACCCCAAAAACAGATTTCATCTCAAAAGCGTTCATGGGGCTGTACCCCGTTTCCACCAAAGCCACAAAATGTAGGGGTACTGCAACACACACCGATTGGCATTCCAAATCCGTCCCATGCCACATGCACCCATCACACTATTCCATTGCCTTGATCACGCACACACATTGTAGAGCCATACACACGCATCTGGGAAATCAGTGCACAACTGTGCACAAACTGTGAATGTCAGACATCTAACACAAACCTTGCAAGGTGCAACACAATAACCTTTCGTCTCCGCACCACAGGTGACGAACAGCATGATGCTGGAGAGGGAGACAGCAGCCATCACAGCCAGTCCACAAGCCCTCCACCCGGACTCACGGATGTGGAAGACCTGGACACCTCTTCGGACGAGGACTCCCGACCAGGCACATCTGGTGTGGCAGGGTGCAACCGCTCCCCAGGACCCCTTCTACCCACCAACCCATCTCCCAGGGCTGGTGACCAGTCCCAGGCCCCTGCTGCCACGGTCATTGCGGCCACCACCAACGCCGCAACCACCACCACCACCACCACCACCAGGGCCTCCCTGACCACTCACCCTGTGCAAGGGGTGGTACGCACGTCGACATCGACCCTGGGAGCCAGAACGAGGCCCCGGGTGACCAATGTGGCGAGTGGGCAGGTCGGTGGCAGCAGTTCAGGTGGGAGGAGCAAGGTCAGGCCAACGCCATCAGAGCCTGGGAGCCAAGCCCTGCTCCAAATCGCCAGAGTCCTTGGGGCCTATGAAGAGGCCCAGGGACAATGGGCCCAGTCAGCTGCCGATACGCGGGAAGTCCTTGTGGTGTTGAGGTCCATGGACGCCCATATGGGCCAATTCGTGACCCGTATGGGCCAACTTGTCGATCTCATGGGCCAGCTAGTGGTGGTGGTGAGAGCCCAAGCAAGGCCAGCCACACCACCTCCGCCACCACCTGCTGGTGCGCAGGGTCGTGCAACATCCAGTTCCCCTGCGTCCACAGCGAGTGGGCAATCCTCTGCCACCGCCAGCAGCCCACAAACACAACCCCCCCTCTCAAACGTGGAAGGGGTCGTCCGAAGAGGAAACAGGTGTCCAGAGAAGACTTCGCATGCTCCAAACGCAAGTGAGTCAGCCAGCCACGGTGGCCATCTACTGCATTCACTTGGACTACTATCCTACCCCGCACTGCCATGTGAATGGCATGTGTCTGTCGGACTGTGGACCCAGAACAACATGGGTACACCTTGACCATCATGCGGACATGACCGTCAACTCATTGTTTCAGCATGCACCACTTTTGTGATCACCTTGCCCACAATCACATGTCACCGCTTAAAATAAATACACCTGGATCACATTCTGTTTTATCTGCTCTGTGTTTAATCAAGGATGTGCAACCGTCACCATGATCAGAAATGCATCTGGAGTGTGGTATGTCGATAGGCCAGGAGAGTCTGTAGGGACCTAGGGGTGAAAAACAGAACAAGAGTCCATTGAATGTGTGTGTCACACACTCATCACACAGTACTTGACATCAAGTTTAAGGAATGTACACACATCTCACAGAGCAACAGGGCACAATGCTACAGCCACTGTCAGTGGCATACTACCCTGGACATGGACCATTGCCACAGAGCACTCAGTGAACAATAGGCCGCCGTGACAATGCACACATACACCTACACAACTACAGCAACATCAGCAGTCGTACATGGTCACTCACCGTCAAGTGAAGTAGCGGGCGATGAGCTGCTGACGCTCATTCACTGCTTCCTCCTCTCCACTGTCCTCATCACTGGACACAGCTTGGTCTGCAGGCGGGGGCCCTGGCTGATCACCGTCATCCACTATCAGGGGGACCTGCCTGCGAATCGCGAGATTGTGCAGCATGCAGCATGCCACAACTATCTGGCACACCTTCTGTGGGGAGTATGCCAGTGCACCCCCGGTGCGGTCCAGGCATCTGAATCTGGACTTCAGGAGTCCAAAAGTCCGCTCCACCACACGTCTAGTCCTCCCATGTGCCTCATTGTATCTGACATCAGCTGGTGTCCTAGGATTACTTAGTGGGCTCAGCAGCCAAGGCCCGTTAGGATATGCAGAGTCACCTGGGTGTGAGAAACATAGAGAATCGTTGCAATTCCAACAGGATACAAGACAGCATGTCACACCCAGCACGCTACACGAGTATGCATACTCACCAACAATTCATGCACGGTCTGGTTGAAGATTGGTCATCATTCATGGGAGGATGCTGTGGTGCATGATATGTGAGTTATGGGCGGATCCGGGAAACTTCGCACACACATGTGTGATAATCATGTCCGCCAGGCACACCACTTGCACATTCAGGGAGTGGAAATGTTTCCGGTTCCTATAGATGTGCTCCATGGCCTGTGGTGCAACAAGGCCAACATGGGTGCAATCAATTGCACCAACAACGTGGGGGATGAGTCCAAGGGCATAGAAAGCACCCTTCACTGCCGCCAAATCACGAGCCACGGGGAATCGGATGTACCGGTTCCTGTAGAGCATTATAGCTGACAGGACATCCCGTAGCACCATGCTGAACATGGGCTGGGACCTCCAACCTCCACTGCCCACCGTGTGTTGGAAAGATCCGGTTGCGAAAAAATGCAGTGCAGCCATCGCCTTAGCCGTGGGGGTGAATGCTGTAGGATACACCCTGAGAGGACGAAGGTGGGGTTCCAACATTGCACATAGGTGATGCAGGGTGGGTCGGTCCAGATGGAATTTCCGTATAACCTCCACATCCTCCATGTCTACCAGCAATTGGTAGGGGCGATGTATGTTTGGTCTCCTCCTAGGACAGATGGAAGTGGACACATGTCAATGCAACACACCACATGGCATTTTCACATACACAAAACTAAAATTACTGACAAAGCAATAGAATCACAGAACAGCTGACAAGTAGGGACAGCACAGCTACAATACTCTTACACAGGTCCCCTTACCAATAGCAATGACCACTGACACAAACCATTGCTATGAGCATGCACATGTGGATTTAGGCCATAATAACCTGAAAGGCATGATGATGATTACAGACTGCATATGTGGGAAGCAGCAACACCACGGCAATATACCTAGCTGCTGTGCCTGACACAGCTTCTGAGGCTGGGTGAGTATGGCACACACCAACAACACAATGTACACAGGCTGAGCGGCCCAAACAAGTGGGTCCTGTTGCACAACGGGAGTTCACCCAATGTACAGCACTGTACGTATCACACCTCCAACACACATTGACAGGTGTACACATTGACAACTCCATGACAACACAGCTGTGTGAATGCAAATACACATCACAAGTGACACGTAACGTTGCACGTGCCAAGTGGGAGATGTACATTGAGAAATATGGCATGTGTGTGCATTTGCACATCCCATGCTCCCATGCTAATATGTACATGATGATGTGCCAACAGACATGTGGAGGCTGAGCACTGTCCATCAATGCCTATGCACACAGCATGAAGTGGCCCTGTCTAGTGTGGACATGCTCCCACACACAAATCATGGCCACACCTGCAAATGCATGGTGCACATTAAACTGTGGATTCCACATGGCACCAGCGGACTGTACCCACCATGGACCAGGCCCTTGAGGCCAACTCTAATGGCCCTCGCGGTTGCATCCTGCGTGTTCGACTATAGAGGTAAGTGTACCGGGACAGCTCGGAGCAGGCCATTGGGTGCATTTGAAGTAGGCAGACATGGTACACCAATTGCAGCAGCTTGGACCCACTGAAACAGCCCCAGGGGGCTATATGAGTGTGGGAGGGAGACCGGCATTACCACAGCTTCCAGGGACTGCTGCCTGGCATCCCTCAACAACACCTGCTGCTGCTGCCACCTGTCCACCTTCATGTCGACGACTCTGAAGATATGTCCAGGTCCACTCACCCTTCAAGGAGCTGGAGATCCTGGATTCCGAGCTCCACGCACACTACCCAAGGCTATTTCTTGCAAAAGTTGTATGTCTAAGACAACTACAGTGTGTGTGGGAGTGCATGTGGGGGACACACATGTCATTGATCCGCAGCACTATGAGTCAGAGCCTGTGGGGTTCCAACATGCACTGCTTACCATGCTTACTACAGGTGGAAGGGGTATGTAGGCTCTCTGGCATTTTCCCATGCATGTCCCTCCCGAGTGGTGGTACATGGCATTTTGATGTCAGACATCCAGTGATGCAGCCACTTGGCAATGCAGGACTCAGGGCAGTTATTGCATGTGTGAATGGCTGGCTGGGTCCCTGATGGCCTGCTCAGTCTCAGCAGACCTGGGCTGCACATTGACCGTCCAATCCTAGAAGGAAATAACACTGACTGTACAGTGGGTTGCATATGTCTTTTGTTCACAACTCTCCGGAAATGCGCAAACTCAGCCCTGTCGATTGAACACTCCAGGCCTTGTGATAGGGATGTGTGTGTGAGATAGTGGCACTGAATGTGACCTCCATTGCGGGGTGAGCCATTCACAGGGCGAGTACGTTGAGGGCTGCGCAGTGTTGGACACAGTGAGTCCACCCACAAAGATGTGTTGCTTTGTCATCTGTGTGTTGGTCTACCTGACAATGGACAGTAGATGTGGGCAGACTACACACTGCTCAATGTGCTGGCATCCTGAATGTGAATGGGATGGACAGGTACTGTGTACACACTCCCACCAGCATGCATTCTCGTGTGGTGTACACATGTTGTCATGCCATGTCCGATTACTTCTTGGCTCTGTTACACATCTCTGAGTATTTTGGATGGGTCAGCATCATGCCACTGTGATTGGTGGATGTGGGTGATGATGAGAGGTGTATGAGTGATATTTCAACCCTCTTGTGTACCATCCCTGCAGTTGGAAGTCCTCCAGCCCAAGGCCTTGTGATGAGCCATTGCATCCAAGTTGATGCCTCTGTGTATGTGTAACCGACAGTGCAGCCAATTCCACAAAGGGTGTGACGTCATCTGCCGGATGAGCGACTACGTGGCGGAGACGAATCGGGGGATGGCCCCTTGTATTGTCAGGTTAGCACGGCGCTGCATTTCACCACTAATGGTCTGCATCTTGACAGTCACACAGCATGTGCCGGATGCACATTTGTAGGGGCATCAGCAGCAAGCAAGTGTACAGTATTGTGGGATGGTGTCTTTTGCTGTGAGAGGCAGAATGTGTCCACAGCCTACCCATAATCTGGGTAATGTGATGTCTGTTGTGTGATGCAGTGGGTTGTAAGTGTACTCTGTGCTGGGTGCATCTGACATGCATATGCGACTCCTGAGGGTCAAGATGTAATTTGAGCACTCTGCATTGTCAATGCATTCAGAGTCGTAGCCCTCAGGAACAACCTGTAGTAGGTTGGAGTGGCAATTCACATGTATGTTTGAGGCACTGTGCCTACTCTGATTTCGTTCGGACATATGTGTGCGATGCCTCACCTCATATACCTGGTACTTACACATCCGGCACACTGTGCAACAGTAGTTGTGCTCGTGCGAACGACAGGTGGATGGCATGGGCTCATGACCATTGTGGACTGTCATGTTGCAGTCTGTGTGAGTGGTGTCCTATTCTGCTTCATGCAGGTATGTCCTTGGCCTAATTACGTAGTGGTCATCCTTGCCACCATCAGGACAGTGGGTGTGCACACAGCGATTTGTGGCTATGGTCGCAGGGTGACAGGCCGGGTGTTGTGCTATGTGCACAACACATGTGCCACTTATTAGCGGCTTCATTTACTGTACCCCAGCCATTACGTGTTGATTGTGGTGGCTGAACACAATTGCACAGGTATCGTGCAACATGTGGATTTGAGAATGTTCTGTGCTGCTTCCCTTGCACATGTCTATTTAATTGATGCCAAATGAGTGAGGCCACCTCGCTCTCTCTCATGTAGCATCTCCTGTGGGTGCTGAGGGACAGGGGACGGTCAACAGTGGTGAGGCATCGGATGAAGCAGCTGCACAGGAGCTGAGTGAGACAGATGTGACCAGCACCTCGGAGGGGCCAGACGTGTGCTGGATGAATCACAGGCCGAGACGCCAATTTCTGCGTCATCTGAGGACAGAGGTGATGCATCCATTTGTGCTAGCACAGGGGACGTGGACTCTGGCTCCTCTTCAGCCACACGGAGGCCAATGCCCGCCCTCCCATCTACTTCCACTGGTGCAACACGTGTCGGCACAAGGATGAAGGATAGAGTGTCCTTCACACCAGGCACAGCTGTCCCTGCACATGTGACCCCTGCTGCCCTCAGTGCTGGGTCTGTTGAGCTTGTGCGGCATCTCTGCGTGGGGCAGACAGCTCCCCTCAATGACTTCATTGCCCATGACATCACCTTTCCGCAGGTGACATAGTTCATGGAGGGCCTACATGTACGCGTGGGTGGGCTACACCAGACTGTCCAATGGTTGTCCTCCCCAGTCAAGGTGGGCCTTCAACTGGGCCAATCTCAAGCTGACATTCCTGACCCTTTCTCCACCCCCCTGGAAAGTGGCACATCTGACAACAGCAGGGCAAAGAGAAGTGGGGGGGTGCTGACGTCACAACAGGAAGTGACATCACGAAAGATGGCTTGCACCGTCAGACTCATTGCCTCCCCTCGCCCACCCCTTAGATGCGATTGCATCAGAGAAGCCAGCGTGTGCACCAGCAGCTCCGATCTCGCCCCAGAGAGGCCAAAGAGTGAATGTGTGGTTCCATTTGCTCCAGTTATCGAGCTCGCAGTAAAATAAGTGGGGGGATGCCGTCCACCCACGTGGTACCCCGACTCGAGCCCTGGTGTGCAGGCAAAGTGTCCTATTGGCTTTGCGATATGTGTGAGTTGCATGACACTCGTTGGCGGAGGATGGCTCGGAGGCCCGTCACCCTGAGGCCCATGTCTCACTCCATGGGTCCCTTGTCAATGGCAGCGGATGTAATGACTATAAGCACCGGGGTGGGTCTACCTTTTGTATGGGATTGTGTTTGTGGCCTGGCCTGCTAGGGCAGCTACAGCCTCTGTGTGTTGCATGTGGTGTATCTGGACTCCGGAGGCTGTCCTGCATTGTCACTGTTGTCCAGGGCTCGAGTCGGGGTACCACGCGGGTGGACCGGCATCCCTTCACTTATTTTCCCGCGAGCCCGATAACTGGAGCAAATTGAGCCACACATTCACTCTTTGGCCTCTCTGGGGCGAGATCGGAGCTGCTGGTGCACGCGCTGGCTTCTCTGTTGCAATCGCATCTAAGGGGTGGGCGAAGGGAGGCAATGAGTCTGATGGTGCAAGCCACCTTTCATGACGTCACTTCCTGTCGTGACGTCTGCGTCCCCCCACTTCTTATTTAGGACTTGTGCCATGCTGCACACTAAGAATATGTTGCCTGCGAGATGTGACCAGGAGAAGGGCGCCATGACCTCCCACCCACCAAGCACCACTGCCATCCCATGCCCTGGGTAGCCTGTGCAGGTGGACAATGTAGGGGGTACACCTGGAGTACAGGGGATGTAAGTGCCTTGGCAAGGGCCTGGCAGACGCACAGCAGTATCCAGCATGTCCCCAGAGGGAGGGCTAATGTCTACACCTGATGCAGCATTGATCGTGTTCCCGCCTGTTGTGCCCACACGAGTTCACATTCATCCCCAGACAGGTAGGCTTTCCAAATACCCAACACAGTGGAAATCTACCCCTCCGGAATCCTCCCCACACAGTCTGTTTCAACACTGCATGAGTGCACCTACCCGTGCCACCCACACACCGGGGCCAAGCAGCCCTCCCGCTTCACATGCCACATGTGTGTCTTCCACAGTTGTACTTCTCTCTCAGGGGCGGACCTCCAACTGTCCCGTAGTACACAGACAGCACCGAGTCGGACTGGCATCCTGTTTGAATGGTAGGCACCCTCACACAACTACCTGTGACACAGTAGTGGCTGTAATGGCTATTGTGACTGCCATGGCAGTGTTGCTGGCCATGGCAGGGTACACTCGCACACATTGCATACGCAGCTTTACGTGTCACTACTCTGCACATTGGACTGGCCACTGTCCCTGGTGTTGATCAATATTTCCGCCTGTCTATGTAATCTGTGACTGGATGCTGTTGTTCCTGTAGTCGGTTGTGTCTGTGTAGTTGCTGATTGCAGTTGTTGCTGTTTGTGCATAGTTAAGTGAGGCACATTCTGTGTATGGTACCTCAACAATTGCAATGTCTGGTCTCACATTCCAATGTGTTTTACACGTGGCAGGGACTACACTTCTTTCAGACTCTGCTACTTGTGTGTGAGATGAAGAAGTATTTTTGTGACACGGATTGTCTACTTGTATTTGGTGGTATTTCTGGGAAAATGTATACGTGTCATGTTTGCGTGCAAGCAAAGCACAGGGTTTGAGTCTAGCCACAGCATGACAGGTAGCATCTGCAGAGTATGCGGGTATGTGTGAGCTTACCTTCTGTGTGGCCAGCAGTGTAGGTGTATGTTTATCTTGTGATGAACATTGAGCCTGGGCACATGGCTTACTTTCAATGTGTGCATTTGGGAGGTGTAGGTGTGTGTGGTGTGAAGGGTGTGACTTTGGGGTAGTGTTGGTGTGTGCGCTCTGGCAATGTCGACTACACACATGTGTTACCCAGGCCCATGGTGGGTGTTTGTATCCGTGTTCAGGTCTGTGAATGTGATCACATGTGTGTATTGTATGTTGCACAGTGTGCAGTGTGTGGGTGTGTCCTTGCAGTTCAGGATGACTCCTACTTGATATGTTTTGGACATTGTGGGTCTGCAGGGTGTGTGACTGTCAAGATTGTGCCTTGTTTAATTGAGCATGTATGTCAATTTCTACAGTTCGTACTCACTGTGCAGACCTGCCCACCCACACTGATATCGTGTGTGTGTTTTGTCATGCATTGCTGTAGCATGCTTCTTGCGTGGCTCCTACTTTTGCATGATGACTGTGAAGGTAATTATACACATATGTAGGACTGGGCTTTGTAGTGACCAGGCCGTCAGTGTTAATGTGATGATCTGTTGGGCCACGTCAGAGTCTGACAAGCCAAGGCCCACGACCTGTAGTATTTCACTAGGTCCACTGTGGCGGCAACTCATATGCATTGACATCCAATGACACTAGACTACATGGTCATCTCACGGCTCGCGTGTACTTCACACACTCTCATCCTCTCTCATTCGTACTTGTCTTCGATAAATAATTCTACAGAGTCACATATTTGCTTCAAGGCATGTATTTGGACTTACTTCCTCTGTGATGCGGTATAGTGGACACTACTGGCAGCAAAATGCATGTGGAGGATACACTTAGCATGATTACACATACAAAAGGGGGTACAGGTAGATGTGATTAGTTGTTGACTGTGGAATAAAGGCTTCAGAGTTACAACTGCCTTGCCCTTGCTATGCTAAAGTACATTTGCTCATTACTGAAGAGCTCTAGACTTTGACACAGACAGTATTAATTTTGCCTACCAGACAGCTTGACATCATAGGCACAGTACATCTCAGTTCCATGGTACAGGATTACTACAATAGTGACTCCGACACACCTGCGTCAGAGGTGACATCAGAGCATGAGCCTACATGCATGCAGCAGCATCTCACAAGTTGTTGCAATGTGGTGGCTACTGAACATGACACAATAACTAGGGCCATGTTGTAGGGGGTTGCATTTGTTGTCCATGCAAAAGCCCTGGCACGGAAGTACAGACAAAGGTGAGGTGACAGTTCTCACGTAATACAGCAGACAGATAAGTGTGCACTGACAGGTGCATGTGTTCAGGTGCACAGAATACATATTATAGCATAGTTGTTCGTGCAGTATTGGCCATGTGGTTACTGTACACAAGTCCCATACCTCTGCCTCCCCCTGTCCATGCAGAGACACGGGATATGGTGAGGAACAGAGTGCATGTCCCGAAAATGTCAGATGTCATGGCAGTGGAGTTGATGGTAAGGTGTTAGTTGCAGTTTGTATGGTATAGTTGTTGTACAGCTAATTGCCCACTCCGTGCGAAAGCCAAGCATAGGTACGGTGTTGAACATCAATGTTCAATTGGGGGTATTGAGTCGGGGACCCATGAATTGACAAGTTGTCATGTATGCGATACCTTCCAGCAGGGCATCCATCCCATTGATGGTAAACATGGATGACATCCAATGAAGCGGATGGTGGGTAGCAACGTGTTCGTCGTAAGTTGTCCCTTGTAGAAGCCTGATGGGACATGTTGGATGACATTCGATGAAACTGTGATCCAGAAGACATTGTGTGGAGGCACACTGGTCCCATTGCAGTGTGTCCCCGATTGCAGCCACATACGCCATGCCCCCATACACTGAACAGATCCTGTCATGGGCGTCCAGGGGTGCAAACAAGTGTACCAAGTCCACCTTTGGACATGCCGGGTTGGAGAGACATAAATCCACAGGACAGTGGAACGTACACCTCCGACAGTAGAAAACGGGGATGACGCAGCTGAACATTGCAATGCGGTAAGTTACTCGGTAACTTACATTCAGCATAGCCAGATTTGAACAGCCCACTATGTGTAGCAAGCTGTCACTGTACAGCTTGATCTGTCCGGCGTAGTTGAGAAGCACTGGTGCATGCCATCACATCACCCATTTTGCTACAGGGTGATGTGATGGCATGCTCCGGCTGCCTGAGCAGTCAGCAGAGTGCAACCTCCGACGATGCTGGGAATTCAGGAATGGATGTACGGCGGCAGGACTTGGGGTATAGCTTGGGCGGAGGACACAGGCCCTCATCCCACATGCTTCAATGAATGGTCAAGGCCACTGGTGTCTGACTCTTTCCAGATTACTTGCATTTGGCCCACATGGAGGAGTGGTATAATTGTATTTTGTAGTATTATCTTTCTTTCATGTTAGGCGCTATCTGCCAGTGGAAGTTTTACTCTGCATGGCTATGTTTGGCTTCTTGTTGGTACAATGACTCCATTCTCCTGCATAATTTGTTGCAATGTGATTTCAGAGTAGGAATGGAAGGCCATTCAGTGCTATCTGCTCTCCCGTGTGTGGGCGGGACACTCCGTTGCCGCTGTACATTGAGGCTTCTGTGTGGGTGTAGTGATTGGGAACACCTGTTCTCAGGCAGCAGGGTTTTTCTATTTTGTACATTGCATGGCTTGACATTGCGAGCAGGATGGTATAGGTATTTTTGGATGAGACTGGCGTGGCTTTTGCGGACAATGTCCATATTCTGCGCTGTAATGTAGCAGCCGCTGTGTGCTTCTCCATGTTTTGCACACAAGGGTGTGTCCTATTTTGCCATCACATTACTCCCCTGTTCGGGACACTTGTGTGACATCCAGTTGACAACTGTGAGTTGTCGGTTGGGGACATGGCTGATGCAGGAAGGGCACATGACATGTGCCTTCAGGGTGGGGCTGGTGTGTGGGGTGTGTAGTTGTGACCCTATGGTGTTTGTGTGCAGCCCATGCGTGGCGCTGTCGTTGGCCTCTGCGTTGTGCGCATGTGTACCTGCGTCATCGCCGCTGCACTGCGGTGCCGTGACGGGGACGTCACTTCCTGGTCCCGGGAAGTGGGTGCCCAGGATGTTGCGAGTTTTTTTTTTTACAGGTGGGACATGTGTGGGTACAGTGGTGAATGTGTCCTGTCCACACAAGGGTGTCTGGGTGGGCCATGTGCAGTTTTTCCGCCCTTGCATTGTGTGCAGTGTTTGCATGCCCTTGTTGTGTGTCTGCATACCTACGTCGTCGTGGCGAGTTCACTCCTAGGTGGTGCATCAAGTACAGCATGGGGATGGCCTCGAGTGCAGGATTCATTTCGGGGTGGGCCACCTTTTTGGTCTCCGTACTCAACAGTCGGGTTTCCGCCTTGGTATCTCGTGCGGTGTCTCTTTGCCGGTGAGGCTGTTTGGTTGTGGCATCGTAATTTGTACGCCGGGCGGTACGTCATTTCGTTGGATGGTGTGTCTCCATTTGCTCGCGCCGCTATGTGGACGGGCGCACTTTGATGGCGGGCAGCGTCGCAGGCTTACGGGCGGTGTTTGGCTGACTTTTCACATCCTAATTTGGCGGGCGTGTGGGCCGTTGCTGGCGGACGGTAACTAGCGGTTTTTGCCTCCGACAGCACGGCGGTAGTGCTTCCGCCCGACATCGTAATGGGCCCCTAATTTTAAATAAACTTCTATCAGGAGTCTACTTTCCCTAACCTAAAAAGTAAATTTAAGTTAACCTGTTGAAATAATCCAATCACCCTTATCCTAAAACTAAATTTAAATCAACTTGTTGAAGTAATCCACTCAACCTTTTCCTAGAACTAACATAAAAAACTTTTTTCAGGAATCCACGCGCCCGATACCTAAAACTAAATTTAAAAAAATTTGTTTCAGAAATCCACTCACCCTAATCCTAAAACTAAATTTAAATTAAGTTATCGCAATAATCAAATCACTTTTATCCTAAAACTAATTTTAAATCAATTTTTTGCAGTAACCCACTCATCCTTTTCCTAAAACTAACATACCTTTTATTCAGGAATCCACTCACCCGAAAACTAAATCTAACTATTAAAAATTTAGTTTCAGGAATCCACTCACTCGAAATCTAAAAGTAACTTTACAAAATTTTGTTTCAGGAACCCACTCATCCTAACCCTAAAACTAACGTTCAAGCAACTTGTTTCAGGAATCCACTCTCCCTAATCCTAAAAGTAAATTCTAACTAACTTGTTGAAATAATCCAATCTCCCTTATCCGAAAATTAAATTTATATCAACTTCTTGCAGTAAACCACTCACCCTTTTTCTAAAACTAACATAAAAACCTTTTTCAGGAATCCATGCTCCCGATACCTAAAACTAACTTTCCAAAAATTTGTTTTATGAATCCACTCACCCTAATCCTAAAACTAAATTTGAATTAATTTCTCGCAATAATCCAATCACTATTATCCTAAAACTAAATTTAAATCAATTTTTTGCAGTAACCCACTTGCCCTTTTCCTAAAACTAACATACTTCTTTTTTCAGGAATCCACTCACCCGAAACCTAAAACTAACTTTACAAAATTTTGTTTGAGGAATCCACTCATCCTAAACCTAAAACTAATTTTAAAGAAACTTCTTTCAGGAATCTACTATCCCTAACCTGAAAAGTTAATTTAAATTAACCTGTTGAAATAATCCAATCACCCTTATCCTAAAACTAAATTTAAATCAACTTGTTGAAGTAATCCACTCACCCTTTTCCTAAAACTAACATAAAAAACTTTTTTCAGGAAGCCACGTGCCCGATACCTAAAACTAAATTTCAAGAACTTTGTTACAGAAATCCACTCACCCTAATCCTAAAAGTAAATTCTAATTAACTTGTTGAAATAATCCAATCTCCCTTATCTGAAAACTAAATTTAAATCAACTTCTTGCAGTAAACCACTCACCCTTTTCCTAAAAGTAACATAAAAAATTTGTTTCAGAATCCACTCACCCTAATCCTAAAACTAAATTTAAATTAAGTTATCACAATAATCCAATCACTCTTATCCTAAAACTAATAAACTAATTTTAAATCAATTTTTTGCAGTAACCGACTCATCCTTTTCCTAAAACTAACATAACTTTTAAGCAGGAATCAACTCCCCGAAAACTAAATCTAACTGTTAAAAATTTTGTTTCAGGAATCCACTTACCCTTACCCTAAAACTATCTTTAAAACAACTTGCTTCAGGAATCCACTCTCACTATTCCTAAAAGTAAATTTAAAGTAACTTGTTGAAATAATCCAATCACCCTAATCCTAAAACTGAATTTAAATAATTTTTTTCCAGTAACCCAATGACCTTTTTCCTAAAACTAAAAAACACTTTTTTTCAGGAATCCATTCACTCGAAACCTAAAACTAACTTTAAAAAAATTTGTTTCAGGAATCCACTCACCCTAATCCTAAAACCGAGGGGCATATTAGCAAGACCCACGTTAAAATTATCGCCGTTTTAGCGGCAGGAAACTACCGCTATAACGGCGATAATGGGCTTGCTAATATGCGTTATGGAATTCCAATAGAAGCCCAGGTTAGATGTGCAGGACATCTAACCTGGGCTTCTATTGAATTCCATAACGCATATTAGCAAGCCCATTATCGCCGTTTTAGCGGCAGTTTCCTGCCGCTAAAACGGCGATAATTTTAACGTGGGTCTTGCTAATATGCCCCTAAATTTTAATTAACTTATCACAATAATCCAATCACTATTATCCTAAAACTAAATTTAAATCAATTTTTTGCAGTAACCCACTCACCCTTTTCTTAAAACTAACATACTTCTTTTTCAGCAACCCACTCACCCGAAACATAAAACTAACTTTACAAAATTTGTTTTAGGAATCCACTCATCCTAACCTTAAAACTAATTTTAATGAAACTTCTTTCAGGAATCTACTTTCCCTAACCTAAAAAGTAAATTTAAATTAACTTGTTGAAATAATCCAATCACCCTTATCCTAAAACTAAACTCAAAACAACTTGTTGAAGTAATCCACTCACCCTTTTCCTAAAACTAACATAAAAAACTTTTTAGAGGAATCCACGCGCCCGATACCTAAAACTAAATTTAAATAATTTGTTTCAGAAATCCACTCACCCTAATCCAAAAACTAAATTTTAAATCAATTTTTTACAGTAACCCACTCATCCTTTTCCTAAAACTAACATAACTTTTTTTTTCAGGAATCCACTCACCCGAAAACTAAATCAAAATATTAAACATTTTGTTTCAGGTATCCATTCACCCTCACCCTAAAACTAACTTTAAAACAACTTGCTTCAGGAATCCACTCTCCCTATTCCTAAAAGTAAATTTAAATTAACTTGTTGAAATAATCCAATCACCCTTATCCTGAAACTAAATTTAAATAATTTTTTTGCTGTAACCCACTGACCTTTTTACTAAAACTAAAAAATATTTTTTTCAGGAATCCATTCACCTGAAACCTAAAACTAACTTTAAAACATTTTGTTTCAGCAATCCACACACCCTAATCCGAAATTTTTTTAAAATTAATTTATCACAATAATCCAATCATTTTTATCCCAAAAATACATTTAAATCAATTTTTTCAAGTAACCCACTTACCCTTTAAAATAAGTTTTTTTTTTAGGAATCCACTCACCCGAAATCTAAAAGTAACTTTGCAAAATTTAGTTTCAGGAGCCCACTCACCCTTCCCCTAAAACTAACTTTAAAGCAACTTGTTTCAGGAATCCACTCTTCCTAATCCTAAAAGTAAATTTTAATTAACTTGTTGAAATAATCCAATCTCCCTTATCCAAAAACTAAATTTAAATCAACTTGTTGAAGTAATCCACTCACCCTTTTCCGAAACATAAAACTAACTTTACAAAATTTTGTTTCAGGAATCTACTTATCCTAACCTTAAAACTAATTTTAAAGAAACTTCTTTCAGGAATCTACTTTCCCTAACCTAAATAGTAAATTTAAATTAACTTGTTGAAATAATCCAATCACCCTTATCCTAAAACTAAATTTAAATCAACTTGTTGAAGTAATCCACTCACCCTTTTCCTAAAACTAAATTTAAATAAACTTATCGCAATAATCCAATCACTCTTATCCTAAAACTAATTTTAAATCAATTTTTTGCAGTAACCCACTCATCCTTTTCCTAAAACTAACATAACTTTTTTGTTCACGAATCCACTCACCCGAAAACTAAATCTAACTATTAAACATTTTGTTTCAGGAATCCACTCACCCTACCCTAAAACTAACTTTAAAACAATTTGCTTCAGGAATCCACTCTCCCTATTCCTAAAAGTAAATTTAAATTAACTTGTTGAAATAATCCAATCACCCGAAACCTAAAACTAACTTTAAAAAATTTTGTTTCAGGAATCCACTCACCCTAATCTGAAAACTAAATTTGAATTAACTGATCACAATAATCCAATCACTCTTATCCCAAAACTAAATTTAAATCAATTTTTCCAAGTAACCCACTCACCCTTTTCCTAAAACTAACATAAGTTTTTTTCAGGAATCCACTCACCCAAATTCTAAAAGTAACTTTACAAAATTTTGTTTCAGGAACCCACTCACCCTAACACTAAAACTAAGGTTAAAGCAACTTGTTTCAGGAATCCACTCTCCCTAATCCTAAAAGAAAATTTTAATTAATTTGTTGAAATAATCCAATCTCCCTTATCCAAAAACTACATTTAAATCAACTTGTTTCAGTAAACCACTCACCCTTTTCCTAAAACTAACATAAAAAACTTTTTTCAGGAATCCACGCGCCCGATACCTAAAACTAAATTTTAAAAAATTTGTCTCAGAAATCCACTCATCCTAATCCAAAAACTAAATTTAAATCAACTTATCGCAATAATCTAATCACTCTTATCCTAAAACTAATTATAAATCAATTTTTTGCAGTAACCCACTCATCCTTTTCCTAAAACTAACATAACTTTTTTTTTTCAGGAATCCACTCACCCAAAAACTAAATCTAACTATTAAATATTTTGGGGCCTATTAGGATGAAAGTCTGCCCGCCACCCTAGCGGTGCTGGGACTGGCCTCCAGTGGTGCGGCGGTCCCGCACCAGCGATTAGGATGCCACCGCCACCGCCCCCAGGGGGCCCGCAACAGGCCCCCACAGGCATTCCCCGCATGCCTTTCCATGGCAGAGTCTCCGTCATGGAAAGGCATGTGACCACCATCATCCTAATATGGATGGCGGTGCCTGCAAGGCACCACCTCCATGTTGCAGGCCTTTTCCGCCCGGTAGGCAATCGGGCAGATTGCAGACGGTCTTTCCCTCCACCTGGGTCCCCACCGCCATACTAATATGGCGGTGGGGAAATGTGAGGGGGGTGGTGGGTAATGGCGGGCGGATCGCCACCGCCATGCGGGCGGTGGCGATCCGCCCTACATCCTAATCAGCCCCCTTTGTTTCAGGAATCCACTCATGCTTACCCTAAAACTAACTTTAAAACAACTTGCTTCACAAATCCACTCTCCCTCTTCCTAAAAGTAAATTTAAATTAACTTGTTGAAATAATCCAATCACCCTTATCCTAAAACTAAATGTAAATAATTTTTTTGCAGTAACCCACTGACATTTTTCCTAAAACTAACATAAGTTTTTTTTTTCAGGAATCCACTCACCCGAAATCTAAAAGTAACTTTACAAAATTTTGTTTCAGGAACCCACTCACCCTAACCCTAAAACTAACATTAAAGCAACTTGTTACAGGAATCCACTCTCCCTAATCTTAAAAGTAAATTTTAACCTCTTCCATGTGTCGGACGGCCCCTGGCCGTCCGACGTCACGGTGCTCGTGTGCGTCGGACGGCCAGGGGCCGTCCGAACTGCGCACGCGTCAAATTCTGCCGCACCGCAGCGGAATTTGCGCGCTTCGAAGGGGTTAATTAACTTGTAGAAATAATCCAATCAGCCTTATCTGAAAACTAAATTTAAATCAACTTGTTGAAGTAATCCACTCACCCTTTTCCTAAAACTAACATAAAAAACTTTTTCAGGAATCCACGCACCCGATACCTAAAACTAAATTTCAAAAATTTGTTTCAGAAATCCATTCACCCTAATCTTAAAACTAAATTTAAATTAACGTATTGCAACAATCCAATCACTCTTATCCTTAAACTAATTTTAGATCGATTTTTGCAGTAACCCACTCATCGTTTTCCTAAAACTAAAATAATTTATTTTTTCAGGAATCCACTCACTTGAAATCTATAAGTAACTTTACAAAATTTTGTTTCATGAACCCACTCACTATTCCCCTAAAACTAACTTTAAAGCAACTTGTTTCAGGAATCCACTCTCCCTAATCCTAGAAGTAATCTTTAATTAACTTGTTGAAATAATCCAATCTCCCTTATCCGAAAACTAAATTTAAATCTACTTGTTGCAGAAATCCACTCACCCTTTTCCTTAAACTAACATAAAAACTTTTTCA
Organism: Calotriton arnoldi; assembly: GCA_963921515.1. Classification (NCBI taxonomy): domain Eukaryota; kingdom Metazoa; phylum Chordata; class Amphibia; order Caudata; family Salamandridae; genus Calotriton; species Calotriton arnoldi. The sequence goes on along the minus strand of CAWUFW010020727.1, from coordinate 101,185 downwards.
GGAATCCACTCGCCGGATACCTAAAACTGAATTTCAAAAATTTGTTTCAGGTATCCACTCACCCTAATACTAAAACTAAATTTTAATTAATTTATCACAATAATCCAATCACTCTTATCCCAAATCTAAATTTAAATACATTTTTTCAAGTAACCCACTCACCCTTTTCCTAAAACTAACATAATTTGTTTTTCAGGAATCCACTCACCCGAAATCTAAAAGTCACTTTACAAAATTTTATTTCAGGAACTCACTCACCCTAACCCTAAAACTAATGTTAAAGCAACTTGTTTCAGGAATCCACTCTCCCTAATCCTAAAAGTAAATTCTAATTAATTTGTTGAAATAATCCAATCCCCCTTATCCGAAAACTACATTTAAATCAACTTCTTACAGTAAACCACTCACCCTTTTCCTAAAACTAACATAAACAACTTTTTTCAGGAATCCGTGCGTCCCATACCTAAAACTAAATTTCCAAAAATCTGTTTCAGGAATCCACTCACCCTAATCCTAAAACTAAATTTGAATTAACGTGTCACAATAATTCAATCACTATTATTCTAAAACTAAATTTAAATCAATTTTTTGCAGTAACCCACTCACCCTTTTCCTAAAACTAACATACTTCTTTTTTCAGGAATCCACTCACCCGAAACATAAAACTAACTTTACAAAATTTTGTTTCAGGAATCCACTCATCCTAACCTTAAAACTAATTTTAAAGAAACGTCTTTCAGGAATCTACTTTCCCTAACCTAAAAAGTAAATTTAAATTAACTTATAGAAATAATCCAATCAGCCTTATCATAAAATTAAATTTAAATCAACTTGTTGAAGTAATCCACTCACCCTTTTCCTAAAACTAACATAAAAAACTTTTTTCAGGAATCCATGCACCCGATACCTAAAACTAAATTTCTAAAAATTTGTTTTAGAAATCCACTCACCCTAATCCTAAAACTAAATTTAAATTAACGTATTGCAACAATCCAATCACTCTTATCCTTAAACTAATTTTAGATCAATTTCTTGCAGTAACCCACTCATCGTTTTCCTAAAACTAACATAATTTTTTTTTCAGGAATCCACTCACCCGAAAACGAAATCTAACTATTAAAAATGTTGTATCAGGAATCCACTCACCCTTACCCTAAAACTAACTTTAAAACAACTTGCTTCAGGAATCCATTCTCCCTATTCCTAAAAGTAAATTTAAATTAACTTATTGAAATAATCCAATAACCCTTATCCTAAAACTAAATTTAAATAATTTTTTTGCTGTAACCAACTGACCTTTTTCCTAAAACTAAAAAACATTTTTTTTCAGGAATCCATTCACCCGAAACCTAAAACTAACTTTAAAAATTTTGTTTCAGGAATCCACTCACCGTAATCTGAACAATAAATTTAAATTAATTTATCACAATAATCCAATCACTCTTATCCAAAAACTAAATTTAAATCCACTTGTTGCAGTAATCCACTCACCCTTTTCCTAAAACTAACATAAAAAACTTTTTCAGGAATCCACGCACCCGATACCTAAAACTAAATTTCAAAAATTTGTTTCAGAAATCCATTCACCCTAATCTTAAAACTAAATTTAAATTAACGTATTGCAACAATCCAATCACTCTTATCCTTAAACTAATTTTAGATCGATTTTTGCAGTGACCCACTCATCGTTTTCCTAAAACTAAAATAATTTATTTTTCAGGAATCCACTCACTCGAAATCTATAAGTAACTTTACAAAATTTTGTTTCATGAACCCACTCACTATTCCCCTAAAACTAACTTTAAAGCAACTTGTTTCAGGAATCCACTCTCCCTAATCCTAAAAGTAATCTTTAATTAACTTGTTGAAATAATCCAATCTCCCTTATCCGAAAACTAAATTTAAATCTACTTGTTGCAGTAATCCACTCACCCTTTTCCTTAAACTAACATAAAAAACTTTTTTCAGGAATCCACTCGCCGGATACCTAAAACTGAATTTCCAAAAATTTGTTTCAGGTATCCACTCACCCTAATACTAAAACTAAATTTTAATTAATTTATCACAATAATCCAATCACTCTTATCCCAAATCTAAATTTAAATACATTTTTTCAAGTAACCCACTCACCCTTTTCCTAAAACTAACATAATTTGTTTTTCAGGAATCCACTTACCCGAAATCTCAAAGTCACTTTACAAAATTTTATTTCAGGAACCCACTCACCCTAACCCTAAAACTAATGTTAAAGCAACTTGTTTCAGGAATCCACTCTCCCTAATCCTAAAAGTAAATTCTAATTAATTTGTTGAAATAATCCAATCCCCCTTATCCGAAAACTACATTTAAATCAACTTCTTGCAGTAAACCACTCACCCTTTTCCTAAAACTAACATAAACAACTTTTTCAGGAATCCGTGCGTCCCATACCTAAAACTAAATTTCCAAAAATCTGTTTCAGGAATCCACTCACCCTAATCCTAAAACTAAATTTGAATTAACGTGTCACAATAATTCAATCACTATTATTCTAAAACTAAATTTAAATCAATTTTTGCAGTAACCCACTCACCCTTTTCCTAAAACTAACATACTTCTTTTTCAGGAATCCACTCACCCGAAACATAAAACTAACTTTACAAAATTTTGTTTCAGGAATCCACTCATCCTAACTTAAAACTAATTTTAAAGAAACGTCTTTCAGGAATCTACTTTCCCTAACCTAAAAGTAAATTTAAATTAACTTATAGAAATAATCCAATCAGCCTTATCATAAAATTAAATTTAAATCAACTTGTTGAAGTAATCCACTCACCCTTTTCCTAAAACTAACATAAAAACTTTTTCAGGAATCCATGCACCCGATACCTAAAACTAAATTTCTAAAAATTTGTTTTAGAAATCCACTCACCCTAATCCTAAAACTAAATTTAAATTAACGTATTGCAACAATCCAATCACTCTTATCCTTAAACTAATTTTAGATCAATTTCTTGCAGTAACCCACTCATCGTTTTCCTAAAACTAACATAATTTTTTTTTCAGGAATCCACTCACCCGAAAACGAAATCTAACTATTAAAAATGTTGTATCAGGAATCCACTCACCCTTACCCTAAAACTAACTTTAAAACAACTTGCTTCAGGAATCCATTCTCCCTATTCCTAAAAGTAAATTTAAATTAACTTATTGAAATAATCCAATAACCCTTATCCTAAAACTAAATTTAAATAATTTTTTGCTGTAACCAACTGACCTTTTTCCTAAAACTAAAAACATTTTTTTTCAGGAATCCATTCACCCGAAACCTAAAACTAACTTTAAAAAATTTTGTTTCAGGAATCCCCTCACCGTAATCTGAACAATACATTTAAATTAATTTATCACAATAATCCAATCACTCTTATCCAAAAACTAAATTTAAATCCACTTGTTGCAGTAATCCACTCACCCTTTTCCTAAAACTAACATAAAAAACTTTTTTCAGGAATACAAGCGCCCGACACCTAAAACTAAATTTAAAAAAATTTGTTTCAGGAATCCACTCACCCTAATCCTAAAACTAAATTTGAATTAATTTATCACAATAATCCAATCACTCTTATCCCAAAACTAAATTTAAATGCATTTTTTCAAGTAACCCACTCACCCTTTTCCTAAAACTAACATAATTTTTTTTTCAGGAATCCACTCACCCGAAATCTAAAAGTAACTTTACAAAATTTTGTTTCAGGAACCCACTCACCCTAACCCTAAAACTAACGCTAAAGCAACTTGTTTCAGGAATCCACTCTCCCTAATCCTAAAAGTAAATTCCAATTAACTTGTTGAAACAATCCAATCTCCCTTATCCGACAACTACATTTAAATCAACTTCCTGCAGTAAACCACTCACTCTTTTCGTGAAACTAACATAAAAAACTTTTTTAGGAATCAATGCGCCCAATAACTAAACTAAATTTCCCAAAATTTGTTTCAGGAATCCACTCATCCTAATCCTAAAACTAAATTTGAATTAACTAATCGCAACAATCCAATCACTCTTATCCTTAAACTAATTTTAAATCAACTTTTTGCAGTAACCCACTCATCGTTTTCCTAAAACTAACAAACATTTTTTTTTCAGGAATCCACTCACCCGAAAACGAAATTTAACTATTAAAAATTTTGTATCAGGTATCCACTCACCCTTACCCTAAAACTAACTTTAAAACAAGTTGCTTCAGGAATCCACTCTCCCTATTCCTAATAGTAAATTTAAATTAACTTATAGAAATAATCCAATCAGCCTTATCATAAAATTAAATTTAAATCAACTTGTTGAAGTAATCCACTTACCCTTTTCCTAAAACTAACATAAAAAACTTTTTTCAGGAATCCATGCACCCGATACCTAAAACTAAATTTCTAAAAATTTGTTTTAGAAATCCACTCACCCTAATCCTAAAACTAAATTTAAATTAACGTATTGCAACAATCCAATCACTCTTATCCTTAAACTAATTTTAGATCAATTTCTTGCAGTAACCCACTCATCGTTTTCCTAAAACTAACATAATTTTTTTTCAGGAATCCACTCACCCGAAAACGAAATCTAACTATTAAAAATGTTGTATCAGGAATCCACTCACCCTTACCCTAAAACTAACTTTAAAACAACTTGCTTCAGGAATCCATTCTCCCTATTCCTAAAAGTAAATTTAAATTAACTTATTGAAATAATCCAATAACCCTTATCCTAAAACTAAATTTAAATAATTTTTTTGCTGTAACCAACTGACCTTTTTCCTAAAACTAAAAACATTTTTTTCAGGAATCCATTCACCCGAAACCTAAAACTAACTTTAAAAAATTTTGTTTCAGGAATCCACTCACCGTAATCTGAACAATAAATTTAAATTAATTTATCACAATAATCCAATCACTCTTATCCAAAAACTAAATTTAAATCCACTTGTTGCAGTAATCCACTCACCCTTTTCCTAAAACTAACATAAAAAACTTTTTTCAGGAATCCACGCACCCGATACCTAAAACTAAATTTCAAAAAATTTGTTTCAGAAATCCATTCACCCTAATCTTAAAACTAAATTTAAATTAACGTATTGCAACAATCCAATCACTCTTATCCTTAAACTAATTTTAGATCGATTTTTTGCAGTGACCCACTCATCGTTTTCCTAAAACTAAAATAATTTATTTTTTCAGGAATCCACTCACTCGAAATCTATAAGTAACTTTACAAAATTTTGTTTCATGAACCCACTCACTATTCCCCTAAAACTAACTTTAAAGCAACTTGTTTCAGGAATCCACTCTCCCTAATCCTAAAAGTAATCTTTAATTAACTTGTTGAAATAATCCAATCTCCCTTATCCGAAAACTAAATTTAAATCTACTTGTTGCAGTAATCCACTCACCCTTTTCCTTAAACTAACATAAAAACTTTTTCAGGAATCCACTGCCTGGATACCTAAAACTGAATTTCCAAAAATTTGTTTCAGGTATCCACTCACCCTAATACTAAAACTAAATTTTAATTAATTTATCACAATAATCCAATCACTCTTATCCCAAATCTAAATTTAAATACATTTTTTCAAGTAACCCACTCACCCTTTTCCTAAAACTAACATAATTTGTTTTTCAGGAATCCACTCACCCGAAATCTCAAAGTCACTTTACAAAATTTTATTTCAGGAACCCACTCACCCTAACCCTAAAACTAATGTTAAAGCAACTTGTTTCAGGAATCCACTCTCCCTAATCCTAAAAGTAAATTCTAATTAATTTGTTGAAATAATCCAATCCCCTTATCCGAAAACTACATTTAAATCAACTTCTTGCAGTAAACCACTCACCCTTTTCCTAAAACTAACATAAACAACTTTTTCAGGAATCCGTGCGTCCCATACCTAAAACTAAATTTCCAAAAATCTGTTTCAGGAATCCACTCACCCTAATCCTAAAACTAAATTTGAATTAACGTGTCACAATAATTCAATCACTATTATTCTAAAACTAAATTTAAATCAATTTTTGCAGTAACCCACTCACCCTTTTCCTAAAACTAACATACTTCTTTTTCAGGAATCCACTCACCCGAAACATAAAACTAACTTTACAAAATTTTGTTTCAGGAATCCACTCATCCTAACTTAAAACTAATTTTAAAGAAACGTCTTTCAGGAATCTACTTTCCCTAACCTAAAAGTAAATTTAAATTAACTTATAGAAATAATCCAATCAGCCTTATCATAAAATTAAATTTAAATCAACTTGTTGAAGTAATCCACTCACCCTTTTCCTAAAACTAACATAAAAAACTTTTTCAGGAATCCATGCACCCGATACCTAAAACTAAATTTCTAAAAATTTGTTTTAGAAATCCACTCACCCTAATCCTAAAACTAAATTTAAATTAACGTATTGCAACAATCCAATCACTCTTATCCTTAAACTAATTTTAGATCAATTTCTTGCAGTAACCCACTCATCGTTTTCCTAAAACTAACATAATTTTTTTTTCAGGAATCCACTCACCCGAAAGCGAAATCTAACTATTAAAAATGTTGTATCAGGAATCCACTCACCCTTACCCTAAAACTAACTTTAAAACAACTTGCTTCAGGAATCCATTCTCCCTATTCCTAAAAGTAAATTTAAATTAACTTATTGAAATAATCCAATAACCCTTATCCTAAAACTAAATTTAAATAATTTTTTTGCTGTAACCAACTGACCTTTTTCCTAAAACTAAAAACATTTTTTCAGGAATCCATTCACCCGAAACCTAAAACTAACTTTAAAAATTTTGTTTCAGGAATCCCCTCACCGTAATCTGAACAATACATTTAAATTAATTTATCACAATAATCCAATCACTCTTATCCAAAAACTAAATTTAAATCCACTTGTTGCAGTAATCCACTCACCCTTTTCCTAAAACTAACATAAAAAACTTTTTCAGGAATACAAGCGCCCGACACCTAAAACTAAATTTAAAAAATTTGTTTCAGGAATCCACTCACCCTAATCCTAAAACTAAATTTGAATTAATTTATCACAATAATCCAATCACTCTTATCCCAAAACTAAATTTAAATGCATTTTTCAAGTAACCCACTCACCCTTTTCCTAAAACTAACATAATTTTTTTCAGGAATCCACTCACCCGAAATCTAAAAGTAACTTTACAAAATTTTGTTTCAGGAACCCACTCACCCTAACCCTAAAACTAACGCTAAAGCAACTTGTTTCAGGAATCCACTCTCCCTAATCCTAAAAGTAAATTCCAATTAACTTGTTGAAACAATCCAATCTCCCTTATCCGACAACTACATTTAAATCAACTTCCTGCAGTAAACCACTCACTCTTTTCGTGAAACTAACATAAAAAACTTTTTTTAGGAATCAATGCGCCCAATAACTAAACTAAATTTCCCAAAATTTGTTTCAGGAATCCACTCATCCTAATCCTAAAACTAAATTTGAATTAACTAATCGCAACAATCCAATCACTCTTATCCTTAAACTAATTTTAAATCAACTTTTTGCAGTAACCCACTCATCGTTTTCCTAAAACTAACATACATTTTTTTTTCAGGAATCCACTCACCCGAAAACGAAATTTAACTATTAAAAATGTTGTATCAGGTATCCACTCACCCTTACCCTAAAACTAACTTTAAAACAAGTTGCTTCAGGAATCCACTCTCCCTATTCCTAATAGTAAATTTAAATTAACTTGTTGAAATAATCCAATCACCCTTATCCTAAAACTAAGGGGTCGATTCCGATTCGGGCCGGAAAAAGCACCGACCGACTCGGATCCGGAAAAAATACCGACCAACACGTACCCGTGCCGCACGACACGCCAAGTACGATGCAAGGCGCGAAAAATCCGACCGACACGTACCGAAACCAAGTCGACCGACCGAGCCGCACGGAAAACAGCAATCCGGCCGGAAAAACACGCGAATCCAACCGACCGACACGCACCCGGAACAAATCCGACCAAAACGTACACGCGAACTCCAGCCCGCAAAGTACGATGCAAGGCGCGAAAACCACGAGCGAGTCGGACGGAGGACAAGCCGTACGACCGACACGCATACAAAACCGAGCCGAAGCAACACAATATACCGCGACCGACGCGTACGCAGCATAGAAAACTGCACAAACACAGCGTGAATGAAACGGAGAACACCGTACGAGACCAATGCAGGGTCCGACTCGGTCACAAGAACGTTTCCAACATACACAAACAGCACAAAGGAAAAATCACCCAAAAAAGGCCAAACAAGCAATTACCAAGCCAATAAATACTGGGGGGTGAGGACAGAGAACAAAGACACACCCACAACTCCACCTATATAAAGGACACAAATCACAACCATGAGCCTTTGCAAATGCCATTCCACTGCCAGCACCCAAGAGAAAGCAACCACACACCCACAGCTCATCCCTCACACAAGCCACACACCATCAGCACACCAACAAATACCTACCTCACATACACCCAGCAAAACACACACTCACACACCCTCACCTGCACACCAACACACACATCACCCACCATCACCACCCATCACCATGCCCCCAAGAAGAATCCCAAGTTCCTAGATAGTGAATTGGAAGTCATGGTAGACGAGATCCTCAGGGTGGAGCCACAGCTGTTTGGCACACTGGTCCAACAGACCCCCATGTCGCAGAAAACCAAGATGTGGGAGAGGATCATCAACAGGGTGAACGCCCAATCACCATGTCGGCGCACAAAGACCGACATCCAGAACAGGTGGTATGACGTGCGCAGGAAGGTACGGGACATGCTGAAGAAAGACTACATCAACAGCCAATACACCGGCAGTGGCCCTCCTGCCAAGCCAATATACCTCAGGCCCTGGGAGGAGAAGGTGCGGGCCATCCTTCCGCCAGTGAGCGTATATGGACTAGAGGACATCCCAGAGCCTGGTGAGTACACAACAAATGTACACAATATACTGCCACAAAACACACACATCACTGTCAAGGGAGAGTCAAACCATGCACTCATAGCAATTACACAGCAACCAGAACAGAATCATCCCAAAATGTGTATGTCAGTCAGATAAACACAACACATGCCATCAAAAAGTCACATCCAACTGTGCCAACACATGTACAAACACAACTAAAACTACAGCTAGGCAGTGGCACAAATAGAACTAACAAACACATCCAGACATGTAGCCACCACAACAACACCAACACACAGTGAAGACCACTCAAAGGAAGGAATTCTGTGTATGCTGTCCAAGTCAGTGTAGCCAATAGCATCATGGGAGTCGCAGTCACACATATTGCCCCCCCAACTGTCCCATCAACACCACCATGAACCATGCTCACATCACAGGAAGTGGAGAAGGACTCACAAGATGGCTGACACTGGCTACTGCTGTGGGGAGCACAAGGCACTGCTGGCAAATGTGCACCAACAAACAGCAGGACACCACTGACTGACATCCTGAGAGACAACTTACACTCCCTGCAATGCAAGCACGTTCCATGGTGGGATATCTGGCTAGCTGGGTGGGAAGGGGGACTTGCAGCACTGACCATAGTCACAAGCACCTCCCCTCACACACACCCCAACACAAACTCCACAGAACCCACCTGGTAGAATGCAATGCCCCCATCCTAACACAAGATCCCACAAAGAACCACCACCCTGGGTTATGTTGTGTGAAGCACAGGGACACTCTTGGGACTTCTAGCCAAACAACTGCCAGGACAACACTCCCAGCCATCCTGTCAGCACAGCCAGCCCACCCCACAGGGAAGCAGAGTCAAAAGGAAGGAGGCATGGGCATGCTGGGAAGGGGGTGGAGGCAATAGCATGATGGGAGTCGTAGTCACTGATATTGGTCACCCCACAACTGTCCCATCAACACCACCCTGAACCATGCTCACATCACAGGAAGTGGAGAAGGACTCACAAGATGGCCGACACTGGCTACTGCTGTGGGGAGCACAAGGCCCTGCTGGCAACTGTGCACCAACAAACAGCAGGACACCACTGACTGACATCCTGAGAGACAACTTACACTCCCTGCAATGCAAGCACGTTCCATGGTGGGATATCTGGCTAGCTGGGTGGGAAGGGGGACTTGCAGCACTGACCATAGTCACAAGCACCTCCCCTCACACCCCCCAACACAAACTCCACAGAACCCACCTGGTAGAATGCAATGCCCCCATCCTAACACAAGATCCCACAAAGAACCACCACCCTGGGTTATGTTGTGTGAAGCACAGGGACACTCTTGGGACCTCTAGCCAAACAACTGCCAGGACAACACTCCCAGCCATCCTGTCAGCACAGCCAGCCCACCCCACAGGGAAGCAGAGTCAAAGGAAGAAAGCATGGGCATGCTGGGAAGGGGGATGAGGCAATAGCATGATGGGAGTCGAAGTCACAGCTCTACATCCCCCACCACATGGCCCAGCAAGCTCACACTCACGCATGCACATCCCACAGAGAGTGGAAAGGCCCATCAAAGATGTCTGACACTGTTGCTGTGTCGTGGGGAGCACAAGGGCATGCTGGGTACTGCACACCAACCAACAGCAGGACACCACTGTCAGCCATCTTGCCATTGCTCTCACACCAACACACACTGAACTCCACACAAAAGCAAGTAAGTATGGGAATGCTGGGAAGTGGGGTGGAGGCAATTGCATGATGGGAGTCGTAGTCACAGACATAGCTCACCCCCACAACTGTCCCATCAACACCACCCTGAACCATGCTCACATCACAGGGAGTGGAGAAGGACTCACAAGATGGCTGACACTGGCTACTGCTGTGGGGAGCACAAGGCCCTGCTGGCAACTGTGCAACAACAAACAGCAGGACACCACTGACTGACATCCTGAGAGACAACTTACACTCCCTGCAATGCAAGCACGTTCCATGGTGGGATATCTGGCTAGCTGGGTGGGAAGGGAGACTTGCAGCACTGACCATAGTCACAAGCACCTCCCCTCACACCCCCCCAACACAAACTCCACAGAACCCACCTGGTAGAATGCAATGCCCCCCATCCTAACACAAGATCCCACAAAGAACCACCACCCTGGGTTATGTTGTGTGAAGCACACGGGACACTCTTGGGACCTCTAGCCAAACAACTGCCAGGACAACACTCCCAGCCATCCTGTCAGCACAGCCAGCCCACCCCACAGGGAAGCAGAGTCAAAAGGAAGGAAGCATGGGCATGCTGGGAAGGGGGAGGAGGCAATAGCATGATGGGAGTCGTAGTCACAGCTCTACATCCCCACCACATGGCCCAGCAAGCTCCCACTCACGCATGCACATCCCACAGAGAGTGGAAAGGCGCATCAAAGATGTCTGACACTGTTGCTGTGTCGTGGGGAGCACAAGGGCATGCTGGGTACTGCACACCAACCAACAGCAGGACACCACTGTCAGCCATCTTGCCATTGCTCTCACACCCACACACACTGAACTCCACACAAAAGCAAGTAAGTATGGGAATGCTGGGAAGTGGGGTGGAGGCAATGGCATGATGGGAGTCGTAGTCACAGACATAGCTCACCCCCACAACTGTCCCATCAACACCACCATGAACCATGCTCACATCACAGGAAGTGGAGAAGGACTCACAAGATGGCTGACACTGGCTACTGCTGTGGGGAGCACAAGGCCCTGCTGGCAACTGTGCACCAACAAACAGCAGGACACCACTGACTGACATCCTGAGAGACAACTTACACTCCCTGCAATGCAAGCACGTTCCATGGTGGGATATCTGGCTAGCTGGGTGGGAAGGGGGACTTGCAGCACTGACCATAGTCACAAGCACCTCCCCTCACACACACCCCAACACAAACTCCACAGAACCCACCTGGTAGAATGCAATGCCCCCATCCTAACACAAGATCCCACAAAGAACCACCACCCTGGGTTATGTTGTGTGAAGCACAGGGACACTCTTGGGACTTCTAGCCAAACAACTGCCAGGACAACACTCCCAGCCATCCTGTCAGCACAGCCAGCCCACCCCACAGGGAAGCAGAGTCAAAAGAAGGAAGCATGGGCATGCTGGGAAGGGGGTGGAGGCAATAGCATGATGGGAGTCGTAGTCACTGATATTGGTCACCCCCACAACTGTCCCATCAACACCACCCTGAACCATGCTCACATCACAGGAAGTGGAGAAGGACTCACAAGATGGCTGACACTGGCTACTGCTGTGGGGAGCACAAGGCCCTGCTGGCAACTGTGCACCAACAAACAGCAGGACACCACTGACTGACATCCTGAGAGACAACTTACACTCCCTGCAATGCAAGCACGTTCCATGGTGGGATATCTGGCTAGCTGGGTGGGAAGGGGGACTTGCAGCACTGACCATAGTCACAAGCACCTCCCCTCACACACCCCCAACACAAACTCCACAGAACCCACCTGGTAGAATGCAATGCCCCCATCCTAACACAAGATCCCACAAAGAACCACCACCCTGGGTTATGTTGTGTGAAGCACAGGGACACTCTTGGGACCTCTAGCCAAACAACTGCCAGGACAACACTCCCAGCCATCCTGTCAGCACAGCCAGCCCACCCCACAGGGAAGCAGAGTCAAAAGGAAGGAAGCATGGGCATGCTGGGAAGGGGGGAGGAGGCAATAGCATGATGGGAGTCGAAGTCACAGCTCTACATCCCCCACCACATGGCCCAGCAAGCTCACACTCACGCATGCACATCCCACAGAGAGTGGAAAGGCCCATCAAAGATGTCTGACACTGTTGCTGTGTCGTGGGGAGCACAAGGGCATGCTGGGTACTGCACACCAACCAACAGCAGGACACCACTGTCAGCCATCTTGCCATTGCTCTCACACCCACACACACTGAACTCCACACAAAAGCAAGTAAGTATGGGAATGCTGGGAAGTGGGGTGGAGGCAATTGCATGATGGGAGTCGTAGTCACAGACATAGCTCACTCCCACAACTGTCCCATCAACACCACCCTGAACCATGCTCACATCACAGGGAGTGGAGAAGGACTCACAAGATGGCTGACACTGGCTACTGCTGTGGGGAGCACAAGGCCCTGCTGGCAACTGTGCAACAACAAACAGCAGGACACCACTGACTGACATCCTGAGAGACAACTTACACTCCCTGCAATGCAAGCACGTTCCATGGTGGGATATCTGGCTAGCTGGGTGGGAAGGGGGACTTGCAGCACTGACCATAGTCACAAGCACCTCCCCTCACACCCCCCAACACAAACTCCACAGAACCCACCTGGTAGAATGCAATGCCCCCATCCTAACACAAGATCCCACAAAGAACCACCACCCTGGGTTATGTTGTGTGAAGCACAGGGACACTCTTGGGACCTCTAGCCAAACAACTGCCAGGACAACACTCCCAGCCATCCTGTCAGCACAGCCAGCCCACCCCACAGGGAAGCAGAGTCAAAAGGAAGGAAGCATGGGCATGCTGGGAAGGGGGAGGAGGCAATAGCATGATGGGAGTCGTAGTCACAGCTCTACATCCCCCACCACATGGCCCAGCAAGCTCACACTCACGCATGCACATCCCACAGAGAGTGGAAAGGCGCATCAAAGATGTCTGACACTGTTGCTGTGTCGTGGGGAGCACAAGGGCATGCTGGGTACTGCACACCAACCAACAGCAGGACACCACTGTCAGCCATCTTGCCATTGCTCTCACACCCACACACACTGAACTCCACACAAAAGCAAGTAAGTATGGGAATGCTGGGAAGTGGGGTGGAGGCAATGGCATGATGGGAGTCGTAGTCACAGACATAGCTCATCCCCACAACTGTCCCATCAACACCACCCTGAACCATGCTCACATCACAGGGAGTGGAGAAGGACTCACAAGATGGCTGACACTGGCTACTGCTGTGGGGAGCACAAGGCCCTGCTGGCAAATGTGCACCAACAAACAGCAGGACACCACTGACTGACATCCTGAGAGACAACTTACACTCCCTGCAATGCAAGCACGTTCCATGGTGGGATAACTGACTGGCTGGGTGGGTGGGAAGGAGGGCCGGCTGTCAACCAAACACAACCAATGCAGACCATGTTCACACCCCAGAAAATACATAGAAATGCCCAAATAATGCAGGACAATGTGCCACACCAATATCAACCCCTGACTGTGACGACTTAGGACAATGCAATGTACAGGCCCGCACCCAGAGGCACAGTCACAACTGTCATGTGTGTCAACCATTGATGCCTGCAGAAACATAACATACATTGTTTGTGTCTCCCAAAAACAGGTGATGATGGGGACACAGCAGCAGACGCTGAGGAGTCCCAGTCCCAGGCTCAAGAGGATGCCGAGCTCACTGGCGTCGTACAGCCTCTGTCCTCCTCGGACGATGAAGAACAACCTGGCACATCCGGTGCAAGTCAACATGCAGCACCAGCAGGACCACCAGCTGCAGCACCAGCAGGACCACCAGCTGCAACCCCTGCACCCACCCCTCCAACGACTGTCACCACGAATACCATCCCTGCCGACATGGACAGAACAAGGAGCAACACCAGCACAGTGACCCTGGACCAACCTGGGGCCATGGACACCACCACCACCACCAACCCCCAAGGTGGACCAGGGTTATCTGTGCGTGCCACTGCACACACTGCACATGTCAGCAGGGGTGGTGGGAGGGGTGGGAGACAGAGGTCGCTGCTTGCAGACGTTGCTGGTGTGCATGATGACCCACAACTGGTACGCATAGCTGATGCGTACCAGTCCAGCACCGGAGACCTCAGCCAGGTAGTGGGGCTCCTCAGAGACATTAAACAGCAGCAGGCTGCCCATCATGCCCGCTTGGACTCCCACATGTCCCACGTGGAGTCACACATGTCCCGTGTGGACTCACACATGTCCCGCGTGGAGTCCAAGTGGGATGCACTGCATGAGATGACGGCGGTGCACAGGGACATTTTACAATGCCTCCGCCAGATGAACAGCAACCAGTCCACACCTCCCTGTGTGCCAACAACATCTGGTGCCGAACAAACTGCAACTGCCACAGGGAGGGAGGAGGACTCTGGCGGAGAGTCCCCTGCACCGCAGCAGCCTGTACTTGAGGGGCCCCCCAAGAAGAGGGGTCGTCCGAGGAGGGAAAAGTGAGAGGCCGATGGCCAAGCGCAACTCCCAGGAAGCCTGAACCTGTTCTGGATGTTCGCCTTTGTGCACAGACTGTTCACCCTGTTGACGGCAACACTACTCCCACACATTGCATGGGGAGTACAAGTTGGACCAATGTGTCAGACAACTGTGGCCCCGATACTGGGGATCCTGTCTACCAGGACTTTCAATTCACCTAGGAACTTGGGATTGCAAGATTTATGTACAGCACAACCCATCCTATGCACTATTAACACAAATGTATCACAATAAACACACTAATACACCATACTTGCCTCTGTCGTGATTCCAACGTGGGTGCTGTTATGGGGATGATGAACTGCAAAATTACACTGTGTATGCGAACTGCAACAGCAAGGACAACACAGGCATGTGAGTACAGGCAACGTGACACACATGAGGGAGACACACCACCAGGGCTACACAACACATACACACCTAGGCCATCTGACTCATTGCCTACACTGATGTTGCCAGGGAAGACGGTGCAATGCACAGACACCACACCCATTCCCAGTTGTAGTCAAGTAGCCCACAGGTGCAGTAAGCAAATGGCAGTCAAATGTGTGACCACAGACAACGCACATCACAAAGTGAAGCACAGGTTTATTACACAGTTGCAACATGCCGTAACCACTACAGATGCAAGGTAATCCCACCTGGCAGCGGGCACACAGTCAACAACTGTAGACGGAAGGAAGTCCATGGGTGTGGCGCACATCACCTGTAGGGACACAACAGCTACCAGCCTGGATGTGCAATCACGTCGTCGGTGGACACAGTTGACCAAACGAATCTGAAAGTACCCTGTGAAGGACAGAAATGACACACAGTCAAAAGCAATGGAGTACAGGACAGAACAGCAAAACTCATGCACAATACATGTTACAAGATACCCACCCAGAACCAAGTTAGCATGTCAACACTGTTGGGGAGTACAGCCCACCTGTCACCACACATCGCAACACACATCCAGTCAAGTAGCCCATGGACACACTCCAACAGCACCAGAGCACCACCCACACATCATGCCAACTCACATCATTGACATGACACCTCAGGATACTCACATTCAGCTAAAGAAGTTGGTGATGAGCTGTGTGCGGACATCACCATCACCATCATCATCATCATCGTCACTGGCATCGTGGTCCAGGCCAGGATCCTCCACAGGTGGCGGATGTTGGTCATTGTCATCCTGGATGAGAGGCAACTCCTTCCGCACTGCCAGGTTGTGGAGCATGCAGCAGACGATGATAATCTTGCACACTTTCGCAGGGGCATATGGGAGGGACCCTCCGGTCTTGTCCAGGCAGCGGAAGCGGCTCTTCAGGAGACCAAAGGTCCGCTCAATCACTCTCCTGGTCCGACCATGTGCCTCATTGTAGCGCATCTGGGCTGGTGTCACAGGGTTCCTGAGGGGTGTCAGCAACCACGGCATGTTGGGGTATCCCGAGTCACCTACGGACAGACAAGTGCACATTAGCTGACTTGGAAAAGTGGGCGGAATACTACAGATCAGATCACACACAATGGCACAAAGTCAGTACACACCGACAAGCCAGGCACGCTGGTTCTGCATCTGTGCCATCATCCTGGGGATGCGACTACTCCTCATCACAAAGGCATCGTGTGCTGAACCAGGGAAACGGGCACACACGTGTGTGATGGTCATGTCTGCAAGACACACCACCAGTGCATTGACCGAGTGGTAGTGCTTACGGTTCCTGTAGGCCTGCTCCTGGGCCTGTGGTGGTACCAAAGCCACATGTGTCCCATCAATGGAGCCAATTACATGCGGCATCCTCCCCAGGGCATAAAAGTCACTCTTCACGTCAGTGAGTCGTCGCAGTCTAGGGAAATAGATGTACCGGTTCAGGAAGAGCAACATTGCCGCCAAAACATCGCGGAGCACACGGCTGAACATGGTCTGTGACATCCCACCAGCAGTCGCCACAGTATGTTGGAAGGTACCAGTGGCAAAGAAGTGTAGGGCTGCCATCACCTTCACCTTGGGGGTCAGCGCTGTAGGATACGGCCGGCCAGGCTGCAAATGTGGGGACAACTGCACTGCCAAATCCTCAATCAGCTGCCTGGTGAAGCGGTACCGTCGGATGCTGTCCCGTTCCACCATCGTTGCCAGGTCTGGGAATGGTCGATGGACAGCAGGAGCCCTGCAGTGCAGAGGAGAAGTAAGCAAGATTGTCAGTCACCCCACATATGCGGCATTGAACACACTCAAGATCCCAACATACATCATTATGAGGCACAACTACATGAAGTGTGCAGTACCGGAAGGACATGTATGGTACATACATGGCCAACATCTGTCAACACGGTCCAACAGGTGGCATCAATTAGTCCCAGGTTGGCCCATTGGATATCATGAGGCCGTGTCACAGTTCCCATCTCCTGCTGCCGTGTCACAATAACCCCCACAGTGACATGTGAGGACAGATGTGCCCCAGGCACCACAGCTCAACGACAGGTACATTCCCAGGGACCCTGTAATGCCACATGGACACTGGCATTACATGGAGTATCATGTATACACCACAGCAAAACAACCATGACCCCCACAGGTAGTGGCCCCACTTGCCACGGCAGGACAGACATGGACGTCTGTGACACACACGCACAACATCAGAGTCCATGCACACACAACGTGGATGTGGAGACTGTCTCCCATTGTGCACATGAAATCAGAGACATTGTAAACACTACATGCACAAAGACTGTGGAGGACCATCACTATTGTGCCACTGGGACACCCTGGCTCAAACATACCGTCCCACATGGGACTCACGGGGTATGTGACATGACATACACATACACCACTGTGAAATGTGACCATGGCACATGCACAGATATGAACAGTTGCACATCACAGTGGTCATGTACACGTAACACCCAGGATCCTGTCCCCATGAACACGTGCACAGCCTGGGGGTGGCTGCCCACAGGTGACACCCACAGGACAACATGTACACCAACATACACACAATAGGAAATGCATCCTTACATGCCTTATGATAAAGTTTGGACAGGCTGTCGTGATGTAGGTGTGCCCCTCACTCCCTGGGAGCTATCTGTGGCTGGCATATGTCCATCTGAGACAGGCATGCTGACATATGCCAGTCACATGTACAGTGATGCGTTGTACCGCAATGGACCGATCGGTGCCTCCGGCCGGCCCATTGCATTCAATGTGTGCGGGTACGCGTTGTACCCCTGTGCGCGTTGAACTGCAATGGACCGATCGGTGCCTCCGGCCGGCCCATTGCATTCAATGTGTGCGGGTACGCGTTGTACCCCTGTGCGCGTTGAACTGCAATGGACCGATCGGTGCCTCCGGCCGGCCCATTGCATTCAATGTGTGCGGGTACGCGTTGTACCCCTGTGCGCGTTGTACCGCAATGGACCGATCGGTGCCTCCGGCCGGCCCATTGCATTCAATGTGTGCGGGTACGCGTTGTACCCCTGTGCGCGTTGAACTGCAATGGACCGATCGGTGCCTCCGGCCGGCCCATTGCATTCAATGTGTGCGGGTACGCGTTGTACCCCTGTGCGCGTTGTACCGCAATGGACCGATCGGTGCGCACCCATTGACAATGGGCTTGCCTGGCAACGGACGCGTTTTCGAATTTCGAACGAGTCGGTTGCTGTAAATTCAGTTGGTCACCCACAACAATGTTGCAAAATCATGTATGTCATGAAGTTGAAGATTTGAAGGATGCTGTGGGCGTGTTTTGGTGCTGCTATTCCATGGATTGGCCAGATTCAGAAGATGCAAACGACTTGGACCTATCACTTTGGACACAAGGGACAGTATCTGCCTCTCCAGCACATATATATTGCTGGCTGTTCCCCTGAGAGCTCACTTGCCTGCACTACATGCTCCAGGACGACATCTGCCACTGCACTGCTGCTGTCTCTGCCCCTCTGGACCCTGCAATGGCACGTACTGTGGAGAGAGCCCCAGCCTTCAGCCTTGAAGAGAACCAGGCCCTGCTGGACAGCCTACTTCCACAGTACAGCAAGCTGTATGGGACACCAGGGGAGCAGGTGAGTGTTCTGTGCACTGCCTTTCTGAATGTGCATTTTGTGTGACTAGCAAGGCTGAGAGTCTGCACGCCACTGGCTAGCAGGCTCACTGAGTAGTTGTCACCCCCCATAGTGTGTAGTGACTTGCACTGGACAGGTATGGTGCAGTGACAGTGCATTTGAACATGGTTTTACTTCCCATGCAATGATACCATGTAGTGACGTCTGGCAAACTGTCCATGGTCAGCTTTGCACTGCCTGTGTACATCATGTGCCCCTGTGATTGAGACATGTATATACAACTGTGTCATGCACGGATATGTTGCATGTGTGGTAATGGCCTTTTCACTTTGTCATCCTGACAGGTTAATGCCCATCGGAAGCAGGAAATCTGGAAGGACATCGTCCGGGCTGTCCGGTCCGTGGGGGTCTACAAGCGCCGGATCCGCAACTGCCAGAAGAGGTGGCAGGACCTTCGGGGCTGGACCCGGAGGATTGCACGGGTCCAGCTGAAGCTGTCGCCTCCTCGCAGGAGGGGCGGAACACGGACCCTGACCCCCACATGCTCCAGATCCTGGCGGTGGTGTTTCCAGACCTGGATGGGCAGCTGAAGGCCAGACAGCAGCAAGGAGGGGGTGAGTCAAAGACTGCACTGTGAACTCTGTATTACATGCTTTGTGCCCTCCTCTGGCCTGGTTCAACTGCCACAGTGCAGCAGTCATGTTGTCCAGGAGCCATGTCCCTCTATTGTGCACTGCCCACTGCTCATCTGATACCCAGGTGTGGCCCTTACATTCAGGGAATTGTGTCACTTGGGACTGTGTCCTTGCAGTTTGCTTCACTAAAGGTGGGGGACAGCATCTGTTTCCCTAACTCTGTTGTGGGCATCATGGGTGGGTCCATTGTTCACACAACGCCTGGGTTTGGACATGTGATCTGCGTGTTGCTTTGATATGCGGTCCACTTGCTGAGCTGAGCCACCACATGTGCCTGGGGTATGTGGCACACGCCCATGCAGCGGGTGGGAACAATGTTTGGGCCCCAGGAGTGTGCAGATTACGTGTGTCACACATACATAGCCAGCTATCCACTGTCCAGGGCACATCCCTCATTCATGTGGAGCAGGACAGTCATGCCTACTCCAGGCCATGCAATGCACTCTGTACTCCCACTCCCGTGTATCAGCTGACACATTGTGCACAGTGATTTGACCCCTCAGGTGTCTGCCTCTGTGTCAGTGTGCTGTGGATTAGTTGCCAGGACTGCTGGGGTGTTTCTTGGTAGGGGCTCAGCATGCCCCTGGAGATGTGACCATAGGAGACGATACTTGTGTGTCACATAGGTGTTTGATCAGCTGCCCGTGCAGACTGGGGTATGCGAATGTGAAGTTCAGGCAGCTGTTCCCCATTCACAGCAAATTGTGAGGGGCTCAGGTTCAGAGGGTAGTGTCACAGGTCTCCCATATGTCCAATAGGTGTGACCTGGACAGATGAGGGTTAAGATGATGTGTTGTGTGGGGGATGTACATGTGCACTTGTGCAGCTCCAGGACTTGCATTCCCCATGACCTACTATTGTGACACAGTGCATAGTGTTGTTGTCTGGCTGCCAAGTCATACATCACTGAGACAGTGATGTATGACTTAGCAGTCATGCCTCTGCCATGGCATGTGTCAACTTATTGGTGGTCCTGCAGGGGAGTGACATGTGCTACATGCACACCATAGTGGCGCTGGCTATCAGGACATGGGTGCATCATGGTGTCTGTCGCTGGTATGCATCACATGCATTTCCTATTTGACTCTGGGCATCCCTTTCATCTGGAAACCTGTACTGACTCAGTGGCAAGAGCTGTGATGTGTGCATGTCCACATGCCACACCGTGTCCTCTGCACTGTCCAACTACTGTGTACTTGGTGCATGTGTCCACACTGGGGTGTTGCAATCCAACAGACACCAGACAGATGGGTGCAAGGCCATGTGGGATGTGAGTGCCATGCTTGGCATCAGACTGACAATTGGCTTCTCCTGTTCAGTTAGGGCACTTTTAGCAATGTACAACTAATGATGCCAGGGCTTGCTCTGTAATGTGCTGTGCTCACAGTGGTGTGTGCGTTTGGTGCAGGTGACTGATGTCTGTCTGTTTCCCCATTGTTTGCAGATACATCCACGGCCACGGAAGGGGACAGCTCCACGGACCAGGAGGAGCCAGAGAGCCAGACTGGGTCAGCAGCCGAGGAGTGGTCGGAGGGACCCAGTGGCACGGAGGGCGAGGGGAGCCACACCGAGGAGTCCTCAGCACCATCCACCTCAGCTGAGGACCAGAGCAACTCGGAGGATGACTCCCTTGTGGAGGCGGGTGTCAGCAGCCACCACACGCCAGCTAGTGTTGCTGTCCCCGCCACCACCAGCACCACCACCGCCCTCCCATCGGCTCCCATTCCCCAGGTCCGTGGAGGCTCCCATGTTCGGGAGCGTGTCTCCTTTGGCCCAGGCACCGCACCCCCTGCCCCTGTGTCCCCTGCTGCCCTGAGTGAGGAGTCTGTGTACCTCCTTCGCCAGCTCCATGTAGGGCAGACAGCCATGCTGAGTGTCCTCCATGCGCACACCGCACTGTTGACTCAGCTGGTGTCGTTCATGGAGGGCATCTCATCGGGCATGTCTGACCTACAGAGGGGCAACAGGTCCATGGACTCCTCCCTGACGGCAGCAGTGTCCCTCCTCAGACAGTCCCTCACCCCTCCTGCCTCTGCTCCATCCACACTCCCCAGCACCTTACCCGTCCCAAGCACACACACACCGGCACAGGCACACACCAGCACACACACGTCCAGCACACAGACACACACGCCACAAACTAAACGCACACGCACGCACAGTCAGGGGACTGAAACCAGACTCACAGGGGATGGGGCCCTGGTACACACACACGCATCCACGGGCACTGCGCAGTCCTCAGTTGCCTCTCCCTCCAAAGCACCCTCCCTTGCCTCACCTGCAACCCCAAAGACCCAGCGCCTCTTCCTCAGTGACCTCGGCCTCTTCCCCTCCGATCCAGCTGCCCCAGCATCCAGGGGGAAGAGGAAGCCCCCCACACGGAGCAGAGTGCCCCTCGCCCCCGGACACCCTCCCCCAGGCGCAGACAGACTGAGGCCCCCACCCGCAAGTCCCCCCGGAGTGCTAAGAGCAAGACCCCGCCGCCGCCCTGCAGCTCAAGCACCAGGTCTCCTTCCTCCATCCCTCAGGCCCCCACTCCACAGGTGCCCCCACCACACCCTGCCCCAGGTTCCCCCACCCACAGATATACCATCCCCAAGAGGCTCCGGCCTTCTCCCCTGCCACTTGCTCTCCCGGCACCACACCCCCGCTGCGCTTGTCTGTGCCACTGATGTGGTGAGGGTGTCCTCCCCCTCTGTCCAGCCCACCTTGCCTGTTCCCCATTCTCCTCCCCTGGTGGTAGGCACTGCAGTGGAGTCCACTACCACCCTGTCTGACTTGGGCACTGCAGTGGCGGACCTGTCCACTCCATCTGCAGGGTCCACTGCAGTCGTGCCGGCACCCACAACATCTGAGCCATGCCCCCAGTTGTGCCGGCACACACCATGTCAGACACCTCCACTGCAGTTGTCAGTGGCTCTCCAGCACCCACCACCCCTTCCCTGCTTCCTCCTGGTGAGCCCTGATCCTGTCCCTGCGGTGCCTGGCCTACCCCCCCGGTTGCCCCTCCTAGTGGATTGTCCCTGGTTTTGTGCAGGCATGTGTAGGGTGGCATCTGCCACTGTCACCCACTTGTGACTTTGTTGATGGACTGGCCATTGGCCTTTGTTTATGTTCTACCGGACTTCTACTTTTAATGCCACATATGCTGAATAAAGCAACTTTCTGTTCTCTAGTGCTTTTGCTTCTGATGTACATGATGTTGATGATGCTAACCATGCCCTTGCTGCAGTGATGGTGATATTTGGTCTCATGATAATGAAGTGTTACTGTGCAGGAACCCATGTGGTCCAGGGGGAATGTGTCCTATCCTGTGGTGTATCCATGTCATCCATAGCAGCATCTGAGGGTGTCATGTGTTCAGTATTTGGCAATGGGATTTCCTACTTAGATTGGCAATTTCACATCTGTGGCTTCCACCCCTGCACATCTGTTGTGCCTGCCATTGTTCTATTCGTCTACTTCCCTGACCGTGTGGCCATCTCCAGTGAACATGCAGGTTTGGGCATCAATGGGGAAGGACTCATCTGTGTTGTCAGTGCAACATTGCTATACAAGTGTGTTGGATCTGTGCTGATGATTCCGTTGGCACTTCCATGACCAGGCTGATGGGACGGGAGCCCTCATTTGGTGCTAATTGTTGATTGTGTGTCCCATTGCTGCCATGGTATGGTATCTGTTCACCTCACATCTGCAGTCTCCACAGGGTATCTGCATGTGTGTGCCCATAGGTGCAAATATGTGGGTCTGCATTCGGATGGTCACTTCTGTCATTGTGTCATTGATGATTGTTGACGGTGTCAGCCCCCATGGGTGTTGTTTGTCTGCACATGGCCAAAGTTATGTCTTATTTGCACTGCAGGATTTGGCTCCCCCAATTTATGTTGCAATGGGACACATACACTACTTTGCCACTGATGTGTTTGTTGTTCTGTGACCAGGAATCATCCATGCAGTTTGGCAGTTGCACCTCTTACTTTGTCAACACTTACCTTTTGGTCACTGTGATGATGGGGGTTTGGACCCCATTGCCACAATGTTCAAAATGTGCTGCAGCTATGGACCCCACACTTACCTTTTGGTCACTGTGATGATGGGGGTTTGGACCCCATTGCCACAATGTTCAAAATGTGCTGCAGCTATGGACCCCACACTTACCTTTTGGTCACTGTGATGATGGGGGTTTGGACCCCATTGCCACAATGTTCAAAATGTGCTGCAGCTATGGACCCCACACTTGCCTTTTGGTCACTGTGATGATGGGGGTTTGGACCCCATTGCCACAATGTTCAAAATGTGCTGCAGCTATGGACCCCACACTTACCTTTTGGTCACTGTGATGATGGGGGTTTGGACCCCATTGCCACAATGTTCAAAATGTGCTGCAGCTATGGACCCCACACTTGCCTTTTGGTCACTGTGATGATGGGGGTTTGGACCCCATTGCCACAATGTTCAAAATGTGCTGCAGCTATGGACCCCACACTTACCTTTTGGTCACTGTGATGATGGGGGTTTGGACCCCATTGCCACAATGTTCAAAATGTGCTGCAGCTATGGACCCCACACTTGCCTTTTGGTCACTGTGATGATGGGGGTTTGGACCCCATTGCCACAATGTTCAAAATGTGCTGCAGCTATGGACCCCACACTTGCCTTTTGGTCACTGTGATGATGGGGGTTTGGACCCCATTGCCACAATGTTCAAAATGTGCTGCAGCTATGGACCCCACACTTACCTTTTGGTCACTGTGATGATGGGGGTTTGGACCCCATTGCCACAATGTTCAAAATGTGCTGCAGCTATGGACCCCACACTTGCCTTTTGGTCACTGTGATGATGGGGGTTTGGACCCCATTGCCACAATGGTCATGGCCTGCTTGCGTTGTGTGTGCCACACACATATTTGTGTGGCACATGTGCTAGGGGGTCACATTGTATGTTCGAAGTCATGTTCGGTGTTGTAGGCATTTGACACAGTCTACACACGCTTGTCATGGTGTTGGGGGATGTCTTCTTCTTGCATTCCCTAGGTTGTGGTGTGCTGGTTGTGTCATGCATTGTCCATCCTATGGGTGGGGGTGGTAGTGGTGGTAGGCATCCTGCCCCCTGGCTAAGGGTGGTAGTAGTGGTAGGCATCCTGCCCCCCTGGGTGAGGGTGGTAGTAGTGGTAGGCATCCTGCCCCCTGGCTAAGGGTGGTAGTAGTGGTAGGCATCCTGCCCCCTGGCTAAGGGTGGTAGTAGTGGTAGGCATCCTGCCCCCCTGGGTGAGGGTGGTAGTAGTGGTAGGCATCCTGCCCCCCTGGCTGAGGGTGGTAGTAGTGGTAGGCATCCAGCCCCCCTGGCTAAGGGTGGTGGTGGTAGGCATCCTGCCCCCCTGGGTGAGGGTGGTAGTAGTGGTAGGCATCCTGCCCCCCTGGCTAAGGGTGGTAGTAGTGGTAGGCATCCTGCCCCCCTGGCTAAGGGTGGTGGTAGGCATCCTGCCCCCCTGGGTGAGGGTGGTAGTAGTGGTAGGCATCCTGCCCCCTGGCTAAGGGTGGTGGTAGGCATCCTGCCCCCCTGGGTGAGGGTGGTAGTAGTGGTAGGCATCCTGCCCCCCTGGGTGAGGGTGGTAGTAGTGGTAGGCATCCAGCCCACCCTGGGTGAGGGTGGTAGTAGTGGTAGGCATCCAGCCCCCTGGCTAAGGGTGGTAGTAGTGGTAGGCATCCTGCCCCCCTGGGTGAGGGTGGTAGTAGTGGTAGGCATCCTGCCCCCTGGCTAAGGGTGGTGGTAGGCATCCTGCCCCCCTGGCTAAGGGTGGTAGTAGTGGTAGGCATCCTGCCCCCCTGGCTGAGGGTGGTAGTAGTGGTAGGCATCCTGCCCCCCTGGGTGAGGGTGGTAGTAGTGGTAGGCATCCTGCCCCCCTGGCTAAGGGTGGTAGTAGTGGTAGGCATCCAGCCCCCTGGCTAAGGGTGGTGGTAGGCATCCTGCCCCCCTGGGTGAGGGTGGTAGTAGTGGTAGGCATCCAGTCCACCCTGGGTGAGGGTGGTAGTAGTGGTAGGCATCCTGCCCCCCTGGCTAAGGGTGGTAGTGGTAGGCATCCTGCCCCCCTGGCTAAGGGTGGTAGTAGTGGTAGGCATCCTGCCCCCCTGGGTGAGGGTGGTAGTAGTGGTAGGCATCCTTCCCCCTGGCTAAGGGTGGTAGTAGTGGTAGGCATCCTGCGCCCCTGGCTAAGGGTGGTAGTGGTAGGCATCCTGCCCCCTGGCTAAGGGTGGTAGTAGTGGTAGGCATCCTGCCCCCTGGGTGAGGGTGGTAGTAGTGGTAGGCATCCTGCCCCCCTGGCTAAGGGTGGTAGTAGTGGTAGGTATCCTGCCCCCCTGGCTAAGGGTGGTAGTAGTGGTAGGCATCCTGCCCCCTGGCTAAGGGTGGTAGTGGTAGGCATCCTGCCCCCCTGGCTAAGGGTGGTAGTAGTGGTAGGCATCCTGCCCCCTGGGTGAGGGTGGTAGTAGTGGTAGGCATCCTGCCCCCCTGGGTGAGGGTGGTAGTAGTGGTAGGCATCCTGCCCCCCTGGCTAAGGGTGGTAGTAGTGGTAGGCATCCAGCCCACCCTGGCTAAGGGTGGTAGTAGTGGTAGGCATCCTGCCCCCTGGGTGAGGGTGGTAGTAGTGGTAGGCATCCTGCCCCCCTGGCTAAGGGTGGTAGTAGTGGTAGGCATCCAGCCCACCCTGGGTGAGGGTGGTAGTAGTGGTAGGCATCCAGCCCCCTGGCTAAGGGGTGGTGGTAGGCATCCTGCCCCCCTGGCTAAGGGTGGCAGTAGTGGTAGGCATCCAGCCCCCCTGGCTAAGGGTGGTGGTGGTAGGCATCCTGCCCCCTGGGTGAGGGTGGTAGTAGTGGTAGGCATCCAGCCCACCCTGGGTGAGGGTGGTAGTAGTGGTAGGCATCCTGCCCCCCTGGCTAAGGGTGGTAGTGGTAGGCATCCTGCCCCCCTGGCTAAGGGTGGTAGTAGTGGTAGGCATCCTGCCCCCTGGGTGAGGGTGGTAGTAGTGGTAGGCATCCTGCCCCCTGGCTAAGGGTGGTAGTAGTGGTAGGCATCCTGCCCCCTGGCTAAGGGTGGTAGTGGTAGGCATCCTGCCCCCCTGGCTAAGGGTGGTAGTAGTGGTAGGCATCCAGCCCACCCTGGGTGAGGGTGGTAGTAGTGGTAGGCATCCAGCCCCCTGGCTAAGGGTGGTGGTGGTAGGCATCCTGCCCCCCTGGGTGAGGGTGGTAGTAGTGGTAGGCATCCAGCCCACCCTGGGTGAGGGTGGTAGTAGTGGTAGGCATCCTGCCCCCTGGCTAAGGGTGGTGGTGGTAGGCATCCTGCCCCCTGGCTAAGGGTGGTAGTAGTGGTAGGCATCCTGCCCCCTGGGTGAGGGTGGTAGTAGTGGTAGGCATCCTGCCCCCTGGCTAAGGGTGGTAGTAGTGGTAGGCATCCTGCCCCCTGGCTAAGGGTGGTGGTGAGGCATCCTGCCCCCTGGCTAAGGGTGGTAGTAGTGGAAGGCATCCTGCCCCCCTGGGTGAGGGTGGTAGTAGTGGTAGGCATCCTGCCCCCCTGGCTAAGGGTGGTAGTAGTGGTAGGCATCCTGCCCCCCTGGCTAAGGGTGGTAGTGTAGGCATCCTGCCCCCTGGCTAAGGGTGGTAGTAGTGGTAGGCATCCTGCCCTCCCTGGGTGAGGGTGGTAGTAGTGGTAGGCATCCTGCCCCCCTGGGTGAGGGTGGTAGTAGTGGTAGGCATCCTGCCCCCTGGCTAAGGGTGGTAGTAGTGGTAGGCATCCTGCCCCCCTGGGTGAGGGTGGTAGTAGTGGTAGGCATCCTGCCCCCCCTGGCTAAGGGTGGTAGTAGTGGTAGGCATCCAGCCCACCCTGGGTGAGGGTGGTAGTAGTGGTAGGCATCCAGCCCACCCTGGCTAAGGGTGGTGGTAGGCATCCTGCCCCCTGGCTAAGGGTGGCAGTAGTGGTAGGCATCCAGCCCCCTGGCTAAGGGTGGTGGTGGTAGGCATCCTGCCCCCCTGGGTGAGGGTGGTAGTAGTGGTAGGCATCCAGCCCACCCTGGGTGAGGGTGGTAGTAGTGGTAGGCATCCTGCCCCCTGGCTAAGGGTGAGTGGTAGGCATCCTGCCCCCCTGGCTAAGGGTGGTGTTAGTGGTAGGCATCCTGCCCCCCTGGGTGAGGGTGGTAGTAGTGGTAGGCATCCTGCCCCCCTGGCTAAGGGTGGTAGTAGTGGTAGGCATCCTGCCCCCCTGGCTAAGGGTGGTGGCCCCCTGGCTAAGGGTGGTATTAGTGGTAGGCATCCTGCCCCCCCTGGGTGAGGGTGGTAGTAGTGGTAGGCATCCTGTCCCCCTGGGTGAGGGTGGTAGTAGTGGTAGGCATCCTGCCCCCTGGCTAAGGGTGGTAGTAGTGGTAGGCATCCTGCCCCCCTGGGGAGGGTGGTAGTAGTGGTAGGCATCCTGCCCCCCTGGCTAAGGGTGGTAGTAGTGGTAGGCATCCAGCCCACCCTGGGTGAGGGTGGTAGTAGTGGTAGGCATCCAGCCCCCTGGCTAAGGGTGGTGGTAGGCATCCTGCCCCCCTGGGTGAGGGTGGTAGTAGTGGTAGGCATCCTGCCCCCTGGCTAAGGGTGGTAGTAGTGGTAGGCATCCAGCCCACCCTGGGTGAGGGTGGTAGTAGTGGTAGGCATCCAGCCCCCTGGCTAAGGGTGGTGGTGAGGCATCCTGCCCCCTGGGTGAGGGTGGTAGTAGTGGTAGGCATCCTGCCCCCTGGCTAAGGTTGGTAGTAGTGGTAGGCATCCAGCCCACCCTGGGTGAGGGTGGTAGTAGTGGTAGGCATCCAGCCCCCTGGCTAAGGGTGGTGGTAGGCATCCTGCCCCCTGGGTGAGGGTGGTAGTAGTGGTAGGCATCCTGCCCCCTGGCTAAGGGTGGTAGTAGTGGTAGGCATCCTGCCCCCTGGCTAAGGGTGGTAGTAGTGGTAGGCATCCTGCCCCCTGGGTGAGGGTGGTAGTAGTGGTAGGCATCCTGCCCCCTGGCTAAGGGTGGTAGTAGTGGTAGGCATCCAGCCCCCCTGGCTAAGGGAGGTGGTAGGCATCCTGCCCCCTGGGTGAGGGTGGTAGTAGTGGTAGGCATCCAGCCCACCCTGGGTGAGGGTGGTAGTAGTGGTAGGCATCCTGCCCCCTGGCTAAGGGTGGTAGTAGTGGTAGGCATCCTGCCCCCCTGGGTGAGGGTGGTAGTAGTGGTAGGCATCCTGCCCCCTGGCTAAGGGTGGTAGTAGTGGTAGGCATCCTGCCCCCCTGGCTAAGGGTGGTAGTAGTGGTAGGCATCCTGCCCCCTGGCTAAGGGTGGTGGTAGGCATCCTGCCCCCTGGCTAAGGGTGGTAGTAGTGGTAGGCATCGTGCCCCCTGGGTGAGGGTGGTAGTAGTGGTAGGCATCCTGCCCCCTGGGTGAGGGTGGTAGTAGTGGTAGGCATCCTGCCCCCCTGGCTAAGGGTGGTAGTAGTGGTAGGCATCCAGCCCACCCTGGCTAAGGGTGGTAGTAGTGGTAGGCATCCTGCCCCCTGGGTGAGGGTGGTAGTAGTGGTAGGCATCCTGCCCCCCTGGCTAAGGGTGGTAGTAGTGGTAGGCATCCTGCCCCCTGGCTAAGGGTGGTAGTAGTGGTAGGCATCCTGCCCCCTGGGTGAGGGTGGTAGTAGTGGTAGGCATCCTGCCCCCCTGGCTAAGGGTGGTAGTAGTGGTAGGCATCCAGCCCCCTGGCTAAGGGTGGTGGTAGGCATCCTGCCCCCCTGGGTGAGGGTGGTAGTAGTGGTAGGCATCCAGCCCACCCTGGGTGAGGGTGGTAGTAGTGGTAGGCATCCTGCCCCCCTGGCTAAGGGTGGTGGTGAGGCATCCTGCCCCCTGGCTAAGGGTGGTAGTAGTGGTAGGCATCCAGCCCACCCTGGGTGAGGGTGGTAGTAGTGGTAGGCATCCAGCCCCCCTGGCTAAGGGTGGTGGTAGGCATCCTGCCCCCCTGGGTGAGGGTGGTAGTAGTGGTAGGCATCCTGCCCCCTGGCTAAGGGTGGTAGTAGTGGTAGGCATCCTGCCCCCCTGGCTAAGGGTGGTGGTAGGCATCCTGCCCCCTGGCTAAGGGTGGTATTAGTGGTAGGCATCCTGCCCCCTGGGTGAGGGTGGTAGTAGTGGTAGGCATCCTGCCCCCCTGGGTGAGGGTGGTAGTAGTGGTAGGCATCCTGCCCCCCTGGCTAAGGGTGGTAGTAGTGGTAGGCATCCAGCCCACCTGGCTAAGGGTGGTAGTAGTGGTAGGCATCCTGCCCCCTGGGTGAGGGTGGTAGTAGTGGTAGGCATCCTGCCCCCTGGCTAAGGGTGGTAGTAGTGGTAGGCATCCAGCCCACCCTGGGTGAGGGTGGTAGTAGTGGTAGGCATCCAGCCCCTCCTGGCTAAGGGTGGTGGTAGGCATCCTGCCCCCCCTGGGTGAGGGTGGTAGTAGTGGTAGGCATCCTGCCCCCCTGGCTAAGGGTGGTAGTAGTGGTAGGCATCCAGCCCACCCTGGGTGAGGGTGGTAGTAGTGGTAGGCATCCAGCCCCCTGGCTAAGGGTGGTAGGTAGGCATCCTGCCCCCTGGGTGAGGGTGGTAGTAGTGGTAGGCATCCTGCCCCCCTGGCTAAGGGTGGTAGTAGTGGTAGGCATCCAGCCCACCCTGGGTGAGGGTGGTAGTAGTGGTAGGCATCCAGCCCCCTGGCTAAGGGTGGTGGTAGGCATCTTGCCCCCCTGGGTGAGGGTGGTAGTAGTGGTAGGCATCCTGCCCCCTGGCTAAGGGTGGTAGTAGTGGTAGGCATCCTGCCCCCCTGGGTGAGGGTGGTAGTAGTGGTAGGCATCCTGCCCCCCTGGCTAAGGGTGGTAGTAGTGGTAGGCATCCAGCCCCCCTGGCTAAGGGAGGTGGTAGGCATCCTGCCCCCTGGGTGAGGGTGGTAGTAGTGGTAGGCATCCAGCCCACCCTGGGTGAGGGTGGTAGTAGTGGTAGGCATCCTGCCCCCTGGCTAAGGGTGGTAGTAGTGGTAGGCATCCTGCCCCCTGGGTGAGGGTGGTAGTAGTGGTAGGCATCCTGCCCCCTGGCTAAGGGTGGTAGTAGTGGTAGGCATCCTGCCCCCCTGGCTAAGGGTGGTAGTAGTGGTAGGCATCCTGCCCCCTGGCTAAGGGTGGTGGTAGGCATCCTGCCCCCTGGCTAAGGGTGGTAGTAGTGGTAGGCATCGTGCCCCCTGGGTGAGGGTGGTAGTAGTGGTAGGCATCCTGCCCCCTGGGTGAGGGTGGTAGTAGTGGTAGGCATCCTGCCCCCTGGCTAAGGGTGGTAGTAGTGGTAGGCATCCAGCCCACCCTGGCTAAGGGTGGTAGTAGTGGTAGGCATCCTGCCCCCTGGGTGAGGGTGATAGTAGTGGTAGGCATCCTGCCCCCCTGGCTAAGGGTGGTAGTAGTGGTAGGCATCCTGCCCCCCTGGCTAAGGGTGGTAGTAGTGGTAGGCATCCTGCCCCCCTGGGTGAGGGTGGTAGTGGTGGTAGGCATCCTGCCCCCTGGCTAAGGGTGGTAGTAGTGGTAGGCATCCAGCCCCCCTGGCTAAGGGTGGTGGTAGGCATCCTGCCCCCTGGCTAAGGGTGGTAGTAGTGGTAGGGCATCCAGCCCACCCTGGGTGAGGGTGGTAGTAGTGGTAGGCATCCAGCCCCCTGGCTAAGGGTGGTGGTAGGCATCCTGCCCCCTGGGTGAGGGTGGTAGTAGTGGTAGGCATCCTGCCCCCTGGCTAAGGGTGGTAGTAGTGGTAGGCATCCTGCCCCCTGGCTAAGGGTGGTGGTAGGCATCCTGCCCCCTGGCTAAGGGTGGTATTAGTGGTAGGCATCCTGCCCCCTGGGTGAGGGTGGTAGTAGTGGTAGGCATCCTGCCCCCCTGGCTAAGGGTGGTAGTAGTGGTAGGCATCCAGCCCACCCTGGCTAAGGGTGGTAGTAGTGGTAGGCATCCTGCCCCCTGGGGAGGGTGGTAGTAGTGGTAGGCATCCTGCCCCCCTGGCTAAGGGTGGTAGTAGTGGTAGGCATCCAGCCCACCCTGGGTGAGGGTGGTAGTAGTGGTAGGCATCCAGCCCCCTGGCTAAGGGTGGTGGTAGGCATCCTGCCCCCCTGGGTGAGGGTGGTAGTAGTGGTAGGCATCCTGCCCCCTGGCTAAGGGTGGTAGTAGTGGTAGGCATCCAGCCCACCCTGGGTGAGGGTGGTAGTAGTGGTAGGCATCCAGCCCCCTGGCTAAGGGTGGAGTGGTAGAGCATCCTGCCCCCCTGGGTGAGGGTGGTAGTAGTGGTAGGCATCCTGCCCCCCTGGCTAAGGGTGGTAGTAGTGGTAGGCATCCAGCCCACCCTGGGTGAGGTGGTAGTAGTGGTAGGCATCCAGCCCCCTGGCTAAGGGTGGTGGTAGAGCATCCTGCCCCCTGGGTGAGGGTGGTAGTAGTGGTAGGCATCCTGCCCCCCTGGCTAAGGGTGGTAGTAGTGGTAGGCATCCTGCCCCCCTGGGTGAGGGTGGTAGTAGTGGTAGGCATCCTGCCCCCTGGCTAAGGGTGGTAGTAGTGGTAGGCATCCAGCCCCCTGGCTAAGGGAGGTGGTAGGCATCCTGCCCCCTTGGTGAGGGTGGTAGTAGTGGTAGGCATCCAGCCCACCCTGGGTGAGGGTGGTAGTAGTGGTAGGCATCCTGCCCCCTGGCTAAGGGTGGTAGTAGTGGTAGGCATCCTGCCCCCTGGGTGAGGGTGGTAGTAGTGGTAGGCATCCTGCCCCCTGGCTAAGGGTGGTAGTAGTGGTAGGCATCCTGCCCCCTGGCTAAGGGTGGTAGTAGTGGTAGGCATCCTGCCCCCCTGGCTAAGGGTGGTGGTAGGCATCCTGCCCCCCTGGCTAAGGGTGGTAGTAGTGGTAGGCATCGTGCCCCCCTGGGTGAGGGTGGTAGTAGTGGTAGGCATCCTGCCCCCTGGGTGAGGGTGGTAGTAGTGGTAGGCATCCTGCCCCCTGGCTAAGGGTGGTAGTAGTGGTAGGCATCCAGCCCACCCTGGCTAAGGGTGGTAGTAGTGGTAGGGCATCCTGCCCCCTGGGTGAGGGTGGTAGTAGTGGTAGGCATCCTGCCCCCTGGCTAAGGGTGGTAGTAGTGGTAGGCATCCTGCCCCCTGGCTAAGGGTGGTAGTAGTGGTAGGCATCCTGCCCCCTGGGTGAGGGTGGTAGTAGTGGTAGGCATCCTGCCCCCTGGCTAAGGGTGGTAGTAGTGGTAGGCATCCAGCCCCCTGGCTAAGGGTGGTGGTAGGCATCCTGCCCCCCTGGGTGAGGGTGGTAGTAGTGGTAGGCATCCAGCCCACCCTGGGTGAGGGTGGTAGTAGTGGTAGGCATCCTGCCCCCCTGGCTAAGGGTGGTGGTAGGCATCCTGCCCCCTGGCTAAGGGTGGTAGTAGTGGTAGGCATCCTGCCCCCTGGCTAAGGGGTGGTGGTAGGCATCCTGCCCCCCTGGGTGAGGGTGGTAGTAGTGGTAGGCATCCTGCCCCCTGGCTAAGGGTGGTGGTGAGGCATCCTGCCTCCCTGGGTGAGGGTGGTAGTAGTGGTAGGCATCCTGCCCCCCTGGCTAAGGGTGGTAGTAGTGGTAGGCATCCAGCCCACCCTGGGTGAGGGTGGTAGTAGTGGTAGGCATCCAGCCCCCTGGCTAAGGGTGGTGGTAGGCATCCTGCCCCCTGGGTGAGGGTGGTAGTAGTGGTAGGCATCCAGCCCCTCCTGGCTAAGGGTGGTGGTAGGCATCCTGCCCCCCTGGCTAAGGGTGGCAGTAGTGGTAGGCATCCAGCCCCCTGGCTAAGGGTGGTGGTAGGGCATCCTGCCCCCTGGGTGAGGGTGGTAGTAGTGGTAGGCATCCAGCCCACCCTGGGTGAGGGTGGTAGTAGTGGTAGGCATCCTGCCACCCCTGGCTAAGGGTGGTGGTAGGCATCCTGCCCCCCCTGGCTAAGGTTGGTAGTAGTGGTAGGCATACTGCCCCCCCCCTGGCTAATGGTGGTGGTAGGCATCCTGCCCCCCCTGGCTAAGGGTGGTAGTAGTGGTAGGCATCCTGCCCCCCCTGGGTGAGGGCGGTAGTAGTGGTAGGCATCCTGCCCCCCCTGGCTAAGGGTGGTAGTAGTGGTAGGCATCCTGCCCCCTGGCTAATGGTGGTGGTAGGCATCCTGCCCCCCTGGCTAAGGGTGGTAGTAGTGGTAGGCATCCTGCCCCCTGGGTGAGGGCGGTAGTAGTGGTAGGCATCCTGCCCCCTGGCTAAGGGTGGTAGTAGTGGTAGGCATCCAGCCCACCCTGGCTAAGGGTGGTAGTAGTGGTAGGCATCCTGCCCCCCCTGGGTGAGGGTGGTAGTAGTGGTAGGCATCCTGCCCCCCCTGGCTAAGGGTGGTAGTAGTGGTAGGCATCCAGACCACCCTGGGTGAGGGTGGTAGTAGTGGTAGGCATCCTGCCCCCCCTGGCTAAGGGTGGTGGTAGGCATCCATCCCCCCCTGGGTGAGGGTGGTAGTAGTGGTAGGCATCCTGCCCCCCCTGGCTAAGGGTGGTAGTAGTGGTAGGCATCCAGCCCACCCTGGGTGAAGGTGGTAGTAGTGGTAGGCATCCAGCCTCCCTGGCTAAGGGTGGTGGTAGTGGCATCCTGTCCCCCTGGGTGAGGGTGGTAGTAGTGGTAGGCATCCTGCCCCCCTGGCTAAGGGTGGTAGTAGTGGTAGGCATCCAGCCCACCCTGGGTGAGGGTGGTAGTAGTGGTAGGCATCCAGCCCCCTGGCTAAGGGTGGTGGTAGGCATCCTGCCCCCCTGGGTGAGGGTGGTAGTAGTGGTAGGCATCCTGCCCCCTGGCTAAGGGTGGTGGTAGGCATCCTGCCCCCCTGGGTGAGGGTGGTAGTAGTGGTAGGCATCCAGCCCACCCTGGGTGAGGGTGGTAGTAGTGGTAGGCATCCTGCCCCCTGGCTAAGGGTGGTGGTAGTAGGCATCCTGCCCCCCTGGCTAAGGGTGGTAGTAGTGGTAGGCATCCTGCCCCCTGGGTGAGGGTGGTAGTAGTGGTAGGCATCCTGCCCCCCTGGCTAAGGGTGGTAGTAGTGGTAGGCATACTGCCCCCTGGCTAATGGTGGTGGTAGGCATCCTGCCCCCTGGCTAAGGGTGGTAGTAGTGGTAGGCATCCTGCCCCCTGGGTGAGGCGGTAGTAGTGGTAGGCATCCTGCCCCCTGGGTGAGGGTGGTAGTAGTGGTAGGCATCCTGCCCCCCCTGGCTAAGGGTGGTAGTAGTGGTAGGCATCCAGCCCACCCTGGCTAAGGGTGGTAGTAGTGGTAGGCATCCTGCCCCCCCTGGGTGAGGTTGGTAGTAGTGGTAGGCATCCTGCCCCCCCTGGCTAAGGGTGGTAGTAGTGGTAGGCATCCAGACCACCCTGGGTGAGGGTGGTAGTAGTGGTAGGCATCCAGCCCCCTGGCTAAGGGTGGTGGTAGGCATCCTGCCCCCTGGGTGAGGGTGGTAGTAGTGGTAGGCATCCTGCCCCCTGGCTAAGGGTGGTAGTAGTGGTAGGCATCCAGCCCACCCTGGGTGAAGGTGGTATTAGTGGTAGGCATCCAGCCCCCCTGGCTAAGGGTGGTGGTAGGCATCCTGCCCCCCGGGTGAGGGTGGTAGTAGTGGTAGGCATCCTGCCCCCTGGCTAAGGGTGGTGTGGTAGGCATCCTGCCCCCCTGGCTAAGGGTGGTAGTAGTGGTAGGCATCCTGCCCCCCTGGCTAAGGGTGGTAGTAGTGGTAGGCATCCTGCCCCCCTGGGTGAGGGTGGTAGTAGTGGTAGGCATCCTGCCCCCCTGGCTGAGGGTGGTAGTAGTGGTAGGCATCCAGCCCCCTGGCTAAGGGTGGTGGTAGGCATCCTGCCCCCCTGGGTGAGGGTGGTAGTAGTGGTAGGCATCCTGCCCCCTGGCTAAGGGTGGTGGTGAGGCATCCTGCCCACCCTGGGTGATGGTGGTAGTAGTGGTAGGCATCCTGCCCCCCTGGCTAAGGGTGGTAGTAGTGGTAGGCATCCTGCCCCCCTGGGTGAGGGTGGTAGTAGTGGTAGGCATCCTGCCCCCTGGCTAAGGGTGGTAGTAGTGGTAGGCATCCTGCCCCCCTGGCTAAGGGTGGTAGTAGTGGTAGGCATCCTGCCCCCTGGCTAAGGGTGGGTGGTAGGCATCCTGCCCCCCTGGCTAAGGGTGGTAGTAGTGGTAGGCATCCTGCCCCCTGGGTGAGGGTGGTAGTAGTGGTAGGCATCCTGCCCCCCTGGGTGAGGGTGGTAGTAGTGGTAGGCATCCTGCCCCCCTGGCTAAGGGTGGTAGTAGTGGTAGGCATCCAGCCCACCCTGGCTAAGGGTGGTAGTAGTGGTAGGCATCCTGCCCCCCCTGGGTGAGGGTGGTAGTAGTGGTAGGCATCCTGCCCCCCCTGGCTAAGGGTGGTAGTAGTGGTAGGCATCCAGACCACCCTGGGTGAGGGTGGTAGTAGTGGTAGGCATCCAGCCCCCCTGGCTAAGGGTGGTGGTAGGCATCCTGCCCCCCTGGGTGAGGGTGGTAGTAGTGGTAGGCATCCTGCCCCCTGGCTAAGGGTGGTAGTAGTGGTAGGCATCCAGCCCACCCTGGGTGAGGGTGGTATTAGTGGTAGGCATCCAGCCCCCCTGGCTAAGGGTGGTGGTAGAGCATCCTGCCCCCTGGGTGAGGGTGGTAGTAGTGGTAGGCATCCTGCCCCCTGGCTAAGGGTGGTGGTAGGCACCCTGCCCCCTGGCTAAGGGTGGTAGTAGTGGTAGGCATCCTGCCCCCCTGGCTAAGGGTGGTAGTAGTGGTAGGCATCCTGCCCCCTGGGTGAGGGTGGTAGTAGTGGTAGGCATCCTGCCCCCTGGGTGAGGGTGGTAGTAGTGGTAGGCATCCTGCCCCCCCTGGCTAAGGGTGGTAGTAGTGGTAGGCATCCTGCCCTCCCTGGCTAAGGGTGGTAGTAGTGGTAGGCATCCTGCCCCTCCTGGGTGAGGGTGGTAGTAGTGGTAGGCATCCTGCCCCCTGGGTGAGGGTGGTAGTAGTGGTAGGCATCCAGCCCACCCTGGGTGAGGGTGGTAGTAGTGGTAGGCATCCAGCCCCCTGGGTAAGGGTGGTAGTAGTGGTAGGCATCCAGCCCCCCTGGGTAAGGGTGGTGAGGCATCCTGCCCCCTGGGTAGGGGTGGTGGTGCGCATTCAGGCCCCTGTGTGCATATGTGGCATTGGTGATGGGCATCCCGCCCCTATGGTGCTGCTGTTGCTGGTGTAAGTATATTCTGCATCCCTCTGTGTGTGTGTGATGTGTCGTGTACGTGTTGTATGTGTTTTGTGGTTGGTGTCTGGCTTACCTTCTGCGCCGTACGCGTCCGTGCCTGTTCCGGAAGTATATGTAGAATATTGGTATGATCGGGACGAAGGGATTCATGGTTGGTTCGTGTCGTTCGTCCTTCTCGTTGCTTCGCGTCGTCCTCGTCGCTTCGCCTCGTCCTCGCTGCCGCTCGTCGCTTCGCGTCATCCTCGTCGCTGCCGTGTTCGTCTCGGAGCCGTGGATCGTGTTGTGGCGCGAATCGGAGCTTATGTGCGCCTCTCCCGGATGCTTTGACGTGCCGTGCGTAGCGACGGGTTCGGCGCGTACGGAAGCGCATCGTACTTGTCCGGCCGGACGGGGCTGCATTTTTCCTTCCGTGCGACTCCATTCGGCGTTTCCGGATTCGCCTCGGTCGGAGAACAGGACCTGGTTTGGGTGAGTACGGCTCGGCCGGATTCTTTGCTGTTGTGCGCATCGTACTTGCTCGTTCGGTGTGCTGTACGGATCGGTCGGGAAACAGGCTTTCGCATGGCTTTTTTCCCGACCGAATGGTATTGGGTGCACCTCCGACCGAGATCGGAATCGGCCCCAGAATTTAAATAATTTTTTTGCTGTAACCCACTGACCTTTTTTCTAAAACTAAAAAACATTTTTTTTCAGGAATCCATTCACCCGAAACCTAAAACTAACTTTAAAAAATTTTGTTTCAGGAATCCACTCACCCTAATCTTAAAACTAAGGGGTCCATTACAATGACTGGCGGATGCACCTCTGCGATGCTGGCGGTGGGATAAAACGCTGTTTTCCGCCCCTGAGCAGCGGTGCACCCGTCCGCCATATTACAATGGTCAAACACATCCCATTGTCCGTCCTGCGCGGTGCGACGTGCACCGCCATCAAAATGCGCCCACCACCGCGGCAAAGACAACCAATCGAGAGCCACTCCCGTGCGGAATGAGGCACCTCCCGCTGTACAAATTAGGATGCGCCAAAAAGCCAGGCACACCGCAGCGGAGGAACCGGCCAATCTGAGCAGCCGGAAGTACCACAGCGGAGTGTGAAAAAGAATACTGGACCCGACTGCCATGGACCCGGCACTACACGTCTTCCCGGCGCTGTACATGATACACCTTCAGCAAGCCATGGACCGTGGCGGACGCCGCCGCAGGTACGCGAGCACAAAACTCTGCACACAAACACAACCCACAACCCCATGGATGATGCAAGGTCCCTGCCCCCACCAGACACCCTGGTGGGGACAGGAACACAACCACAGGTGTAGCCACACATGTCCTACCTGCCACCAGTCCACCCCTCCTCATCCCGGTCACCATGTCCGCGATCTCGAAATAATGTCCAGGTCACGTGACCGCAGCGGTGAATCCGCGTTAAAGAATGCGCACAATGTAGTAGGCTGGGCCAGCGCAAGGCATGGGCAGTGCACAAAGTACACAGGGCAACACCTCCACACTCCACACACTAGGCCCACCCACAACATGAAGGGACATGCCACGTGACCCTCCTGTGCCCACACATGCCCAATAACCAGCCAGGTGAACACACACACTGCACCACACAACAAACAACTAGGGAGACAGCCTCATCAGGTGTGGCTGCAGAGTAACACACAGCGTAGAAGCACAGGGCCAGGGGAACCCACACACCACAACAACACCACACTCATGGCAAGTAAACTGAGTCCAAGCACAAAATAAACACACACAGACAATGAACAAACACTCCAATGGACACACAGCCTGCCAAGTCACACAGACATACCCCACACTGACACACAGCAACAAACACAGACCACATGCCAGCAGCAATGGAGGACAACAAATAGGAAACCTAAAGTGAGGTGCACACAAATGGAATGGCAAGGACCTGAACACCAAGAAAGTGTACATCACATGCAAGGGAAGGAACATATAACAACAACCCCAGCTCAACAAATCACACATGGCAGTCACAGT
The DNA here is from genome assembly GCA_963921515.1 of Calotriton arnoldi. Taxonomy (NCBI): domain Eukaryota; kingdom Metazoa; phylum Chordata; class Amphibia; order Caudata; family Salamandridae; genus Calotriton; species Calotriton arnoldi. The sequence goes on along the minus strand of CAWUFW010020727.1, from coordinate 61,908 downwards.
GAGTAAAATCAAACCACAGTCACCTCACTGCAACAACTCAGGGAGACAGCAAGGCAAGCCATGTATAGGCACAGGGTTGAAAGGAAGTGTAGTAAGTCTAACACTGAGCAGCCACACATCTGCATCCAAATACATCACAGTGGTATGTCAGCAGCACAACACACAGGGCCCATTGCAACACTCCATGACTGTCAAACACAAGTATGAACCTCCACACAACGCCCACACCCATCACACCTGCAACACACAACACCAGTGACAAACACACAGAAGCTTGCCAATAATGTCCAGTCAATACACTGACAAGGAAACACACCCCCTGGGGGTATCCACAAACATCACACACACACAGGGATGGCAGAACCACTGTACGCACAAAAACAATAGTCAGACACAGAACTCAATCAAAACACACACACAGAACTACTACAATAACAGACAAGACCTGTGCAGCCAAACAGTGCAAATTCAATGGGAGCACAGACACAACAGGAGTACACAACCTCATCAGTCAGGAAAAATGCACAGACAACATACCACAACACATATAAGAAGTGCATCCACACAAAACAATAATGGAGACAAACAGGGAGAAAGGGGCCTACAATGACACACAGACAGACATACCACACCACCCATCAACTCAAAATGGTGTCACAGTGTACCACATGCCTGCACATGTACAACAATGACAAGAGACACATCAAACATGAGAGGAGAAAACACCAAGGATGCACATAAAACAAGCACAGGAACTACAATAGACTTCCGTCCATGTGACAGACACACAAGTAAGGCACACCACAATGGCAACACACATCTGAATCAAACACAACAACAAAACACACACACTGACAGGCAAATAGAACACCACACACAGAGCATCTGTCAACTGCATGAGACAACACAACACAAACACTGCACACAGCCACATCAGACATAACACATGCACATGCAAAGATATCAACATGCTACAACAGCTAAACATCAGGGGGTGCACAACAGGCAAGGACAAGGCAACATACACTCACAGCACTGCATGCACACCAAGCAGTGTGTGCACAACAGACATACCAGTTACAAACAGAGATGTGACACACCATGAACACACACACAACAACAATCTAAACATCACACAGACAACAACACACCCAGGAAGTTAAACAGTCCACAGCAAACACACCTACATCTAAGCCAACACACACAGATGCACAAGTCTGGGACACCAAAGTTGAAACAACATGATCAGAGGAAACAAGACATTGGCAATGTTGAAGTGGCATATAGAGCATGTGTCACAGTAAACCATACCCACACAGTAACCCTTTAGTTAGCAAGGACACTGACAAGGCAGACAACAGGAGTACATTTCTTTTTATTTACATTTCACACTGTTATGCAGCAAAATTTAGACAAGAGCAAGGCCAGTGGCCAGTCCAAAGTGCAGGTGAGGTACATGAGAAGCTGCACAGGAAAGGGGCAAACAGCAGTGAACAGCAAGGCCAGTGGCCAGTCCAAAGTGCAGGTGAGGTACATGAGAAGCTGCACAGGCAAGGGGCAAACAGCAGTGAACAGCAAGGCCAGTGGCCAGTCCAAAGTGCAGAGTGAGTACATGACATCCAGCACTGGGAATGTGTGGTACAGTACCCTGCCATGGTCAGCAACACACTCAGGGCGTCAAAAATGGGCAGTCCATGGTACCACTGTGGGAGAGACATGTGTGTGAGGGTGACCAACACTCAGACTTGGCTGGCAGTATGACTGGGAGGTGGCTGTCTGTCGGGGCCAGTTGGGGTACTGGCTCGGGGAGAGAGAGGCCCAGCTGGGGTAGAGCCATCAGTGTTCTGGGAAGCTTGAGGGCTGCTAGGTCCAGGTGTGGTAGAGCCAGCAGTGGTTTGGGAAGCCGGAGGGCTGCTAGGACCAGGTGGGGTGGTGGCACGTGGAGGTGGACTCATGCTTGCACGAGACCCAGTGTGTGTGGGAGAAGTTGGAGGGGTGCCCTTCCGCTTCTTGGGGATTTGATATGGCTTCCCTGTCCTGGGATTAATGCCAAGTGGGGTGTATACAACAGGCACACTCGTCACAAAAGCTGGCTCATGTGCAGATGCTGGTCCTCCCTCTGGGCACATGCTGGATTCTTTGGGATGCTTGGCCCCGGATTGCCTCTGCCCCTGCATCACCTGTTTACCAGGTGTCCCCCCTACAGTGGCCTCCTTTCCCTGCTTCACAGGGCTCTGGATGGGAGTAGATGTTGTGGGTGAACTTGCCTTGGAGCTCTTCTTACGTGTACCCTTAGCAGGCACCTGTTTGTCACTGGGCACGGAAACTGTGTGCTTGTCTCTGCGAGACACTTTTGGGACAGGTGAGTCCTTGGCTGGGGATGCCTCTGAGGCATGTGAGCCTGATGCCTGCTCCTTGCCATCCTTGCCCTGGGTGTGGCCTGGAGGGCTTTTGCCTCTGCGCTCTGGTGTGGGTTTACCTTTCTGTGGGGATGGTGTCTGCGGCCTGGACTGCTTGGGCTGCTGCTGCCGTGTGCTGCGTGTGCCGTATCTGTCCCTTGATGTCTGGGGTGTGTGGTCACTATCATCAGATGCGGCCACTGGCAGGGTGGTGGGCCTAGGGACTGGAGCTGGACTATGGGATTGGGCAAGTTGAATGGCTGCTGTCACTGCAGAGGACAGAGACTGTACAGTCCGGTGTAGCCCACCCACGTCGGAATGAACGCCCTCCATGTAAGCCACCACCTGTGCCAATTTTTTGTCATGGTCCAGGAAGGCATTGAGGAGAGCTGTCTGACCCACACACAGCTGGCGCAAAAGGTCCACAGACTCAGCACTGATGGCAGCAGGGGGACAGGGGCAGGGGCAGCGGTGCCTGGGATGAAGGACACTCTTCCCTTTTTTGTGGTGCGAACACGGGCAGCAACAGTGGGAGTAGCAGGGAGGGTGGGCACTGAACGCTGTGTGGTGGACAAGGTGGCAGAGTCCCCGTTTCCTTCGGCCGAAAACATAGATGCGTCACCGCCATCGTTAGATGACGTAGAGGTCTGCGTCTCTGGCTGTGAGTCCTCTAGAAGACTACGGTCCCCCTCTGATGCGCTGGTGACATCCGTGTCACTATGCTGGTGTGCAGCAGTTGTGCTTGATGCCTCACCACTGGTGTCCGTCCCCTGTCCTTCCGTGCCCATGTGAGATGCTGCATGAGAGAGAGATAGAGGTAGGATCAGTACATTTGCATCAAGTTTACAAATATCTGCAAGGGAAGCATCACTAATGATGAACAATCATCCATGTTGGACAACACCATGGGCAGTAACACTGTGCAACCTCAATCCAAACATCAAAATTACCGTGGCATAATGCAAACTTGGCATAATTCACCCATGTGATGGACACACAGCCAATTAGCCTGTTGGTGGCTTCAGCTAACCAGACACACATATCCCTCTGTGCACACCTAGGGCCCTGAGGGGTAAAAGATTCTACTCACAACATGTTGCCACTGTCACATCTTGAGCCAGCAGAAGTGTCCAACACAGAGACAGACTCCAACATATCCGCACACAATGGCCATGAGCACATGCCATCCACCATGTCGTATCTTGGGGCACAACTACAGTTGCACATTGTTGTTAGATGTGTAGCCAGCACAAATCTGACGTCAGGCAATGCACACATTGATGATGGCACACTCAGATCATGCACTCTGCTGGACCCTGACATGGGATGTCCGTGACGACACCAATGAAGATGATACCAGAAGGCCACAACTACAAATGTGAACTCAAGGGCCATTACACCAATGACATGGGAAGGTACATGTTGGGGGAATGCATGACAACTGCACCCAACACCGCGGCCACTTACACGCCATTGCATCACACTAGCAACATCACAGCCCTGCACTGGCCCAGGCTTGGAGCACATGCAGCCAAACAACACCCAAAGTCACACTCACAGAATACTCACCACCAGCTTGCTGCTGATGCCCCTTCAGACGTGCATCCAGTTCAGGCTGCGTCACAGCTAAAATGCGTGCCATTAGTGGTGTCATGCTGTGCCGCGCCAACCTGCCGGCCCGAGGGATCAGCCCCAGTGTCATCTCGGCCACGTTCCTGCTCAGCCGGCAGATGTCATCCCACCTCTTGTGACAGTGGGAGCGCCGTCGTTTGGAGACACCCAGTGCATGCACCTTGCATGCAATGGCCCTCCACACGGCCTTGCGCTGGTTGACTTTGAGCTGCAGACATGGGAGACAAGAGGGTGCAATAATCAGTGTAACCTACCACCATTTCACAGTGCAGGAGCATGACACTGACTCATACCAACTTCAGCCATAACTTTAGCAGAGACAACAAATCTGCGACATTCAAACATCATCATGTGTGAAACACACATTAATGCATGCAGGTATGAGGGTGGACACAGTACATGCCTATCTCAAAGCCATGCAGGATGCCAGCAGAGAGCAAAATGTGTATGCTGACCACATCTACTGCAAGTTTCTGGGAATACCAAGACATGCAGGACATTACTACATATGTCACTGTGAATACTCACTGTGCCCAACACTGCGCAGCCCTCAAAGCACTTGCCCTTAAACTGCCACACTGTGTCATGGATGTCACATTGAGGGACATGACCTCACAAACGCAAACCCTCATCACAAGGCCTGTCGTGTGCAATCTACATCTCTGTAATGGCTCATTGATGGAGAGTCAAGAGGAAAAGCACAGATTTGACACTCTGTACATTCAGTGTTGTGTCACTGTCTGATTGGGCAGTGAATGTGCAGGCCAGTTGGGGTCACACAGAGGTCCAACGTGGGGCATCTCATCTTTTACATGGAGGGACTATTTGGAAACACAAACAGTGCCAACACATGCGAGTATGTGCACATGCTGGTGGTGATGGAAGGGTCTGGGCACAAGAATGTTGGAATGTACAGTGTCATAGGTGAATGACCAACAAGAGTGTCACCCTGGGGGACTGAGGTCCTGAGCATAGTGCAGAACTAGAGATGAGGCACATATTGAGTCAGAAACAATGCCCTCACTACCCTCTGGACAACAACACTAGCTAAGGCCACAGATGGGCCTGTGAAGGACATCAGGGACACACACAGACATTCAGACTGAAAATCACTGTCCTGACTCCTGAATTGAAAAGGTGCAGCCTCACTGTATGTCTGACAAGACATTACATTTCCCTCACATCTGGATGTGCAGGCAGGGAAACGTGTTGAATAGGCTAAACACACCTTCCCCCTGGAAACAGCATGCTAGGCAGTGCATGACCCAACCCCACACTCTCACGCACATACTGCAGCAGATCAACTTCATGTGTGCCCCCCCTGCACTCTCACTCACACCCTGAGATACTTACCATGATATTTGGTGCACCATATAGCCTTGGATACTGGGTGAGCACCTCGTCCACCAGGACCTCCAATTCCTCAGGGGTGAAGGAGTGGCACGGATCTTCTCAGTCCTCGCCATCACTGTGGGCAGGAGACAGCAGCAGCAGCAGTTAGTGGTGAGGGGTGTCAGGCAGCAGTCCCTGGAGGCAGCAGCAGGTGAGGGGTCTCAGGCAGCAGTCCCTGGAGGCAGCAGTAGGTGAGGGGTCTCAGGCAGCAGTCCCTGGAGGCAGCAGCAGGTAAGGGGTCTCAGGCAGCAGTCCCTGGAGGCAGCAGCAGGTGAGGGGTCTCAGGCAGCAGGCTCAGTGAGCTGTGGCAATGTGTGGCTCCCTCAAACACACATATATAGCCCCCAGGGCTCATGTCTGTGGTTCTAAGCTGCTGCAATTGGTGTTCCAGGTCTGCCTCATTCAAATACATCCAATGATCGCCTACCGCGATTTTCAAACTTGCACCAGGCAACCGCGATTGCACTTCCCATTGGCTGGTAAGGGCATGGTCCATGGCGGTGACACACCGCAGGGGACAGGCGTGCGGTACCGCGGTGGTGCATCTTTCAAGTGCATCCAATGACCGGCCCCGCTGTGGCGGAGCACGCCTACCGCGATTTTCAAACTTGCATCAGGCAACCGTGATTGCGCTTCCCATTGGCTGGAAGGGCATGGTCCATGGCGGTGATATACCGCAGGGGACAGGCGTGCGGTACCGCGGTGGTGCATCTTTCAAGTGCATCCAATGACTGGCCCGCGGTGGCGGAGCATGCCTACCGCGATTTTCAAACTTGCATCAGGCGACCGCGATTGCGCTTCCCATTGGCTGGAAGGGCATGGTTCATGGCGGTGACACACCGCTGGTGCCAGGTGGTAGCTACCACGATTCCGGGCACATGCATTGCTATGAGTGACCGGGATCTGGGTGTCGGAGCATGTAACGCATCACAGGTATGAGAGGAACTCCACGAGGTTTGTGAACTAAGACAGTGGGAAAGATAAGACCACGCTTTTTCCTTAACGTGTGACTGTGATAAAGAAGGAGGGAAGTAGACTGTGGACAGTTTAGCGTTAGGAGTTTTTAGAGGGAAAACGCCGATTGAGATATTGAATTTCAAAACATCTATACAATGAGTAATGTTTTTATTGGCATGATATGGGTTTTGAAACATAAAGTCTAAATGTCGTTGTTTATATTTGTAGTGAACCCCTGAAGAAGGGCGATGTAATAGCCCAAAATGCATTGGGATACAAACACTACCGAGGATGTTATGTATGTTTCCTGCCTTAGAAAAAGGCCCGGATGGGCATATCTACCGCATCAGAATTGATTACATATTGTTTTTTCCATGTGACGGATGAAATGGAATGAAAAAGTGAAAATTGGAATAATGGAATAAATCTACATAATTGATTAAATCGTGGCATCTTTTGTGTAATGCAAAAAAAGCAGTGCTTTCGGCATGGGAGCGACACTACGTTCCCTATAACTGATGATGGATTTTGTCTCACGTGGTTGGAGGGTTGACCACGTTCCCGGGATGCACGCAATATATAGGTACAACTGATCAAAATGGATAAATTGATGAAATAGGAGTGCACTCTACCTATCAATTTTGGAGCATGCAAACCGCCATTAGCCATGTGTATATGCCTATCAATCCCGCTATGGTGTCTTGGGCCATCGCGGTGACACACCGCTGGTGCCAGGCGGTGGCTAGGGTGCAGCATGACATTGTTGACTATGGGCGTGACAGTGTTGTTTGAGCACGCTTAAGGTACCAATGGACACATCATGCTGTGTCAATGTCATGGGTCATATCTGTACTTCGAACAGTGGTCACTTACAAAATATCATGGCACTTGATGGAATTCAAATGGGCTATAGTTAGTAATGACAGCCTAAACTTCATATCTAACACCAAATGCCACACTGAAAGGACTAATGGGGCACATTACTCCTACACAATTTCATATCTGAGCCCACATTTACACACATTTTCATATCTCACCCCCAAATTTATCCCCAATTTCATATCTGACACCCAAATTTGGCCCCAATTTCATATATGTCACCACATTTTAGCCCCAATTTCATATCTGACCCCCAAATTTAGCCCCAATTTCATATATGTCACCACATTTTAGCCCCATTTTCATATCTGACCCCCAAATTTAGCCACAATTTCATATATAAAGCGATACCAAAGGGGATGATGGACGGAGCGTTAGAGCAAATCAAACACTCACCCCCAGTCAACTGATCTGGGTTTAATCCATCATCATTCTTTAGCTCACTCCACCACCCCAGTTCAGACATGGCCATATGCAAATCAGTCTGACCCTGTGCCTCATGGGAACAGTCCAGCCCGAACTGCCAAGCCATTTCTTCCCTGGACCGGAAACAAGCATCCTGGGACCGGTTTCGGGTTTAAAACCCTCATCAGCCAGGCTATCTTGAATCCAGTGGCAAAGTGAGCAAGGGTCCTGGGGTGGCGGAGTGAGCTAAAGAATGATGATGGATTAAACCCAGATCAGTTGACTTGGGGTGAGTGCTTGCAATGTTCAACACTCCGTCCATCATCCCCTTTGGTTTTGCTATGTTCGCCCTAAGTTGGCAGGGTATGCCCAGACGTGGGTCCATTGCTCACTTTGCCACTGGATTCAAGATAGCCTGGCTGATTACGGCTGTAAGCCAGAAACAGGTCCCAGGATGCTTGTTTCCGGTCCAGGGAAGACATGGCTTGGCAGTTCGGGCTGGACTGTTCCCATGAGGCACAGGGTCAGACTGATTTGCATATGGCCATGTCTGAACTGGGGTGGCGGAGAGAGCTAAAGAATGATGATGGATTAAACCCAGATCAGTTGACTGGGGGTGAGTGCTTGCAATGTTCAACACTCCGTCCATCATCCCCTTTGGTTTTGCTATGTTCGCCCTAAGTTGGCAGGGTATGCCCAGACGTGGGTCCCTTGCTCACTTTGCCACTGGATTCAAGATAGCCTGGCTGATGATGGCTGTAAGCCAGAAACCGGTCCCAGGATGCTTGTTTCCGGTCCAGGGAAGACATGGCTTGGCAGTTCGGGCTGGACTGTTCCCATGAGGCACAGGGTCAGACTGATTTGCATATGGCCATGTCTGAACTGGGGTGGCTGAGTGAGCTAAAGAATGATGATGGACTAAACCCAGATCAGTTGACTGGGGGTGAGTGCTTGCAATGTTCAACACTCCGTCCATCATCCCCTTTGGTTTTGCTATGTTCGCCCTAAGTTGGCAGGGTATGCCCAGACGTGGGTCCCTTGCTCACTTTGCCACTGGATTCAAGATAGCCTGGCTGATGACGGCTGTAAGCTAGAAACCGGTCCCAGGATGCTTGTTTCCGGTCCAGGGAAGACATGGCTTGGCAGTTCGGGCTGGACTGTTCCCATGAGGCACAGGGTCAGACTGATTTGCATATGGCCATGTCTTAACTGGGGTGGCGGAGTGAGCTAAAGAATGATGATGGATTAAACCCAGATCAGTTGACTGGGGGTGAGTGCTTGCAATGTTCAACACTCCGTCCATCATCCCCTTTGGTTTTGCTATGTTCGCCCTAAGTTGGCAGGGTATGCCCAGACGTGGGTCCCTTGCTCACTTTGCCACTGGATTCAAGATAGCCTGGCTGATGATGGCTGTAAGCCAGAATCCGGTCCCAGGATGCTTGTTTCCGGTCCAGGGAAGACATGGCTTGGCAGTTCGGGCTGGACTGTTCCCATGAGGCACAGGGTCAGACTGATTTGCATATGGCCATGTCTGAACTGGGGTGGCGGAGTGAGCTAAAGAATGATGATGGACTAAACCCAGATCAGTTGACTGGGGGTGAGTGCTTGCAATGTTCAACACTCCGTCCATCATCCCCTTTGGTTTTATTATGTTCGCCCTAAGTTGGCAGGGTATGCCCAGACGTGGGTCCCTTGCTCACTTTGCCACTGGATTCAAGATAGCCTGGCTGATGACGGCTGTAAGCCAGAAACCGGTCCCAGGATGCTTGTTTCCGGTCCAGGGAAGACATGGCTTGGCAGTTCGGGCTGGACTGTTCCCATGAGGCACAGGGTCAGACTGATTTGCATATGGCCATGTCTGAACTGGGGTGGCGGAGTGAGCTAAAGAATGATGATGGATTAAACCCAGATCAGTTGACTGGGGGTGAGTGCTTGCAATGTTCAACACTCCGTCCATCATCCCCTTTGGTTTTGCCAATTTCATATGTCACCACATTTTAGCCCAAATTTCAAATCAGACCCCCAAATTTGGCCCCAATTTCATATATGTCACCACATTTTAGCCCCATTTTCATATCTGACCCCCAAATATAGCCCCAATTTCATATATGTCACCACATTTTAGCCCCAATTTCATATCTGACACCAAATAATTACCCCCAATTTCATATCTGATCCCAATATTTACACACATATCCATATCTCACACAATATGTCACTATACAGTACATGATTGTACAAACATTTCAGCATTATTTTCATTACTCACCACATATGTCACACTGTTGTCTGTTTGGTATCACCTGTTACAGCCTTCATGTAATGTTATTGTTCGCACTTGCAAATCCAACAGTATATATCCACATGGACATGTGTGTGCTCTACATACTCAAGGATGTTAATTACATCACCGGCACACTTGGCATTCTGTACATCCTTATTATTTTTCACTTGTATCTATGCCTTTGGGCATGTTTTGTCTCCATATCTGCCAAATGTTATCACCATTACTTGTGACATTGTGTCTGGTATGTGCTCATGTTGTTCGGCCTGTCATATGTGATTTTGTTACATGTATATTTCCACAGTTGTGAGTATGTTGATAGTGGATTTGATGTGTGTGGTGTGTTACGTTGGTACCCACCAAGGACAGGTGCATTGACCTTGTTCACATGAAGATTGTTGCCTTGGATGATGGACTGTAGCCAAAAGTGGTGATGGTGCTCACTGACTGGTAAATTTGATATGGCATCTGTGAACAGTAGGCGGTGTGCCACAATTGGCTGCACATTGATGTAATGCGTGTGCTTTCACTTGCAGTAATTGTGTGCAGTTTTGGCAGGGTGCACACGTAGGACACGTGTGCAGTGATATTAAACAAACACGAGTGGATAAGCCTGCTATGGCATAGAAGCCTTTCTGGGGCACAAGCTGTTCCTGCGCAGTGTGGGTGAACTGATGGTGCTTTTGATTCAAGCTAATGATGGCATCCAAGACACGTGAGATATACCTTGATAGGGCTGGCTGTAACACTCATCCAACTCTAACTTTTGTTGTTTTGAAGGTACCAGAGGCCAACAAGTGATGCATAGCCAGCATCTTTGTCTGCGGAGGGATGTTGATAGTCCGCTGTGTTGTTCCTGACAGCCTGTGGGGAATGTAGCTCAGGATGCTTTTGATGTTTGTCCTTTAGTACCTGTGTTGTGCGATGACATCCGCTGTTGTTATGTGTATGAGGCTGTTGTATTTTTATTATGTACTCAGCATATTCATGCGCTGAGTTGTAGGTATACTGGTGTGGCTTTGTCCAGGTGGTGTTGTAGGTTGTTTTTGTGGCACTGTTGTGTCTCCAAGCAGTTGGATGATTAGCTCCATGGCAACTGTTGTACTTTAGTTGTGTGTTTGGGCAGTGCTACCTTCATACTGCATGTCATAGTGCAACTTAAGTGCAGATTAACGTTTGTCTGCAGTACTTTTGGATAACGTACCGTTTCCACTTTTTGTGTGCCACATTGACAATATGTGTGCTTGTTGATGATATTGTGCAGTGGTGTCATTGTGTCTTGATCCACGGCGACACAGAATCTGCAAATTCTTTTCATTATTAGTCATTGACTGACTTTGAATTGTGATTACCAGCATGTATGGCATGTGTACTGATGACAGTGGATATTAGCACAGGCTTGTGAATATGTATGTGAGTGTCTCTAAACTTGTGTGGATTTGCAGTGGCTCAAATTCCATAATGAGTCCTTCAGAACTAGACAAATTGTGTTGTTCATGTGTCCCCTGTCATGATTGCACAAGAATGTGTGGCAGGTACAGCAGCCACTTGGAAGCCAGCAGTGTTTCTGTTTCACACATGTCCTGTATCATGTACTGTCAGGGCTGTTTACACAAGACTTTGAAATGTGACTATTAGCATTCACAGAAACAGTTTCCATGTTGGTTGTTCTCACTGTGCGAATACTGAACAAGTGTACTACAATGTTTTCTCAAGGTGTCACGACTTTTGACTTGCACTCTATGGTGCATTGTGATGCCAGTCAATGTTTGCGCTGTGTCAATCTAAAGCTACAGATTTGTGCACATCTCATGTTCTGTTGCAATGACGTGTCCCCTTTCATCTCACCTAGGAGGTGACCTAATGTGTATCGTTCAGTCACCCTGCTGGCTAACATTGAGGATGATGACATAATACGCAGATTCCGTCTGGACCGCACAAACATCCAAGACCTGTGTGCCATGTTGGAGCCACACCTGCGGGCTGGCAGGACATACCCAACAGCATTGACAACTGAATCGAAGGTGATAGCGGCACTGCATTTCCTGGCTAGTGGGTCATTCCAGGAGACAGTGGGCATTGCAGGGGGGGTGTCTCAGCCCACCTTCAGCATGGTGCTACAGGATTTCCTGTCGGCCATGATGCAATACAAAGACCGATACATACGTTTTCCAAGGAGGGCGGCTTTGGCGGCTGTAAAGGCGGATTTTTATGCCCTTGGTCACATCCCTAATGTTGTAGGTGCTATTGACTGCACACATGTTGGCCTGGTTCCACCACAGGCATGGGAACACATATATAGGAATCGTAAACATTCACATTCCATCAATGTGCAGGTGGTGTGCCAGGCCGATATGATCATATCGCATGTCTGTGCCAAGTTTCCCGGCTCTGCACATGTTTCCTACATCCTGCACTACAGCATTGTGCCCCAGCTGATGGCCAATCTACTTCCGGAGCAGGCATGGATTGTGGGTGAGTGGGCAGAGTCAAGTTGTGTGCTGTGTGTGCCATGCTGTCCTCTGCCACAGTTGTATCACTTAATCGGTATGTGTTTTTCACACCTAGGTGACTCTGCATATCCCAACAGACCTTGGTTGCTGAGCCCACTACGCAATCCTAGGACACCGTCTGAAGTCCGCTACAACAATGCCCATGGGAGAACACGTCGGGTGGTGGAGCGAACCTTTGGTCTCCTAAAATCGAGATTTCGCTGCCTGGACAGGACCGGAGGGGCACTCATGTACTCACCCAAAAGGTGTGTCAGATAGTGGTAGCATGCTGCATGCTGCACAACCTGGCCTTACGGAAAGGAATCCCCATGATCCTGGACGATGATGACCAGCCGAGGCCCCCACCTGCGATCCCACAAATGTCCAGTGACGAGGATAGTGGAGAGGAGGAAGGTGTCGACCAGCATCAGCAGCTCATCAACCGCTACTTCACTTGAAGGTGAGTGACAATGTACAACTGGTCCATTGTCTGTTGATGTAGTTGTTTGCGTGAAGGTCTATGTGATCTTTGTGACTGCATCCTGTTGTTGACTCAGTGCTGGCTGCCTATGTGTTGGATACAGGGTAGTTTGGCACAGCTACAGGATGTCTATGTTGGTACTGTTGCACATTGTAATGTGTGCATATTGGTGTACGTTGAGGACATGTGTTGTGTGATGGCTGTGATGCCACCACCTGACTAGTGACTTTTGTTCTGTTGTGTTTTGCTAGGTCCCTTCTGCCTCTCCTTGCCTACAGAGGATCCATGCTACTGTGACATTGTAACCATGGTAAACATTGCACATACAGTGATAAACATGGAGCAGACTCAACTACATTGGTGCGTTATTGTTGTTTATTTTCAATGGGTATATGTGAGAGGGAAGTGGATATTTACATAAGTGTGAATGGTGAATCTATGAGTTGGCAGTGATGGTAGATGAGACAATCAACTAGGCACCACATTGATGTGGTGACACAGTCCAACAGACGCATGCCATTACCATGGCAGTGTGGGTAAGGACAGTGTACAGAGTCAGTGGTTGGGTGAAGAGTGTTGCCATCATGGCTGGCTCTTTGACTGGCGTTTGGCAGGTGCTTTGCCACGGGTGAGTCCCAAGTTTTTCTTTGGACGGCCCCTTCTTCTTTTGGCAGGGGGGGCATCGTATGCTGGGCCAGTGGGGTCTGAGGAGTCACCCCTCTCTGTGCCCGCAGGGGTGGATGATGAACTGTCATCCTGCATGGCAACGGGGGGAGGTAGAGGTGTGGTCTGTGGCACTGGCCTGTCCTTCTGTACCGCCACTAACTGGCCCATGAGGTCCACGATTTGTCCCATACGGTTGTCCATGGACCTCAGCAGACGTTGGAGCTCCAGGGCATCTTCGTGGGCCTGGCCCATTTGTGCCTGTGTGCGTTCATAGGCACCCACAACTCTGGTGATGTTAGCCAGGGCTTCGGTCACAGTGTCCTGTGGTGTTGGAGTCCCACTTGTCCTCCCACCTGCCCTGCTATCACTGACCTGTTGCCTCACCACTCTAGCCACACGCCTACTCTCCCTGCCCTCCACAGTTGAAGGTGTGGGCTGGGCATCCTCTGGGGTAGGGCGAGTGTTGCAGGCAACAGTGGTGGTGGTGGTGGCACAGGTCGTTCCAGCAGGGGTCAGCGTTGATGTTGTTGCTGATGGTGGGGGGGGCAGTGGGGTCATGTGAATGGTTGCGCCCTGGCACACCAGATGGGCCGGCTTGGAGCTCCTCGTCCAAAGAATCCAGGGACTCCGCATCAGAGTGTCCATGTTCCGGGGGGAGGAGACTGGCTCTGCAGGTTGAGGTTGTCGTCCTCTGCAGTCAGTTGTTGGTCACCTGTGGAATAGAGGGTACATAGTCATTGACTTACACCCATCTGACTTGCTGTGTTTGATGTCTCTTATTTACATGTTTGGCAACACACAGTTACGTATTTCATAAATTGTATGTCTGCACAGTGATGTTCGTCATGACATGATGTGGAGATTAACCCTGGGCGAAGTGCTACGCTACGCTCGCGTAGTTTGCGAAGCTTGCGCTACTTCGCACAACGCGAATTGCACGTAGCACAGTGCGAACACGCGTAGCGTAGCGTAGCGTAGTGCCGCGGTCATTTTTTGCTTGCTCGCGGTCCTCAACGTCAAGTTGGCGACCGCGAGCAAGCAAAATGACATCCCGGCGAGACTTTTTCTCGTTCGCGATCAGCAACATCAAGTTGCCGATCGCGAGCGTGGAAAATAAACCTCCGGCGAGATTCTCAACGCGGGGAGGTCAGGTTTCTCATTGCGAGTGGTCGCGTATGCTCGCGACCGCTCGCGATGAGAAACTACCAGTCCGCGTTGAGAAAGCTGCCGCTCGAGTAAAAATCTACTCGAGCAGCAGTAAAAGACAGCTCGCACTGTGCAAGTTGCCGTTTTCAATGATTGCACAGTGCGGACAAGCATCCGGCACTGTGCAATCATTGCGAACAGTGCGCTACGCAGTTCGCGTAGTGCTACGCGAAGCTTGCGTAGCGCGAACTGCACTTTGCGTAGCTTCGCGAAGCATTACTTCGCGAACTACGCCCACCCTTAGTGGAGATACATACATCTTTTTCCATGGTGTGACAAGTCATTAGATACCATGCCCCACGTGAAGCGCTTTGTATTAAACTGAAAGGTTGTCATCTGACAACTGGCTGCTATGCAACTTGATGTAATGCATCTTTGCTGATTACTCTTCCTGGCAAATGTTACATATGCACATGTACTGGGCATTGTACCATTGTTATCTCATGCATACCTTTGTAATGTTCTGTGCTTGCATTTCATTGTTCAACAGACCATGCCTTTTTATTGTTACATTGGTCCTTCATGCTCAGCACCCATGGAATTTACAGATAGCATTCGGTGCAGTGCATATATGTTCCCTGATTTGCTTACACATGGGTTTAGTTGAGTCACAGTTCAGTTTCTGTCACAGTTAAACAACGCATAGCTGTCTGCATACTATCAAATGGTATTTACTTGGGGTGTATTTTGTTGTGATGTGAGGCCTTGTGTTGGCATTAGCTCAATGCTTTCGTTGAGGAATGGTGGGGTGCATGCACTGTCTGCTTACCTGTCCAGGTGTCATTTTTAGGTGGACTTTCTGACACGTGGTTCTGGGTGGGGGGAGTAGTCCATCCTGCTCAGCTGTGGGACAAGGGGGCCTGGTGGGAGTTGTAGTGCAGGCCTCCCTATTCCAAACACACCTCCCTGGAAAGATGGCTACCTACCTGTTAGGTGAGGGTGAAGAACACAATGGTTGCCACATGGTTCTGGGGGGGAGGGGGTGCTCCATCCTGCTGAGTGATGGGGCAGGGTGTGCCTGGTGTGAGTTGTAGTGCAGGCCTCCCTATTCCAAACACACCTTCCTGGAAAGATGGCTACCTACCTGTTATGTGAGGGTGAAGAACACAATGGCTGCCACATGGTTCTGGGGGGGGGAGTACTCCATCCTGCTCAGCTGTGGGACAAGGGGGCCTGGTGGGAGTTGTAGTGCAGGCCTCCTTATTCCAAACACACCTCCCTGGAAAGATGGCTACCTACCTGTTAAGTGAGGGTGAAGAACACAATGGCTGCCACATGGTTCTGGGGGGAGGGGGTGCTCCATCCTGATGAGTGATGGGGCAGGGTGTGCCTGGTGGGAATTGTAATGCAGGCCTTCCTATTCCAAACACACCTCCCTGGAAAGATGGCTACCTACCTGTTAGGTGAGGGTGAAGAACACAATGGTTGCCACATGGTTATGGGGGGGAGGGGGTGCTCCATCCTGCTCAGCTGTGGGACAAGAGGGCCTGATGGGAGTTGTAGTGCAGGCCTCCCTATTCCAAACACACCTCCCTGGAAAGATGGCTATATAACTGTTAGGTGAGGGTGAAGAACACAATGGCTGCCACATGGTTATGGGGGGAGGGGGTGCTCCATCCTGCTGAGTGATGGGGCAGGGTGTGCCTGGTGGGAGTTGTAGTGCAGGCCTCCCTATTCCAAACACACCTCCCTGGAAAGATGGCTACCTACCTGTTAGGTGAGGGTGAAGAACACAATGGCTGCCACATGGTTATGAGGGGGAGAGTAGTCCATCCTGCTCAGCTGTGGGACAAGGGGGCCTGGTGGGAGTTGTAGTGCAGGCCTCCCTATTCCAAACACACCTCCCTGGAAAGATGGCTATCTACCTGTTAGGTGAGGGTGAGGAACACAATGGCTGCCACATGGTTCTGGGGGGGGAGTAGTCCATCCTGCTCAGCTGTGGGACAAGGGGGCCTGGTGGGAGTTGTAGTGCAGGCCTCCCTATTCCAAACACACCTCCCTGGAACGATGGCTACCTACCTGTTAGGTGAGGGTGAAGAACACAATGGCTGCCATATGGTTCTGGGGGGAAGGGGTGCTCCATCCTGCTGAGTGATGGGGCAGGGTGTGCCTGGTGGGAGTTGTAGTGCAGGCCTCCCTATTCCAAACACACCTCCCTGGAAAGATGGCTACCTACCTGTTAGGTGAGGATGAAGAACACAATGGCTGCCACATGGTTATGGGGGGGAGTGGTCCATCCTGCTCAGCTGTGGGACAAGGGGGCCTGGTGGGAGTTGTAGTGCAGGCCTCCCTATTCCAAACACACCTCCCTGGAAAGATGGCTACCTACCTGTTAGGTGAGGGTGAAGAACACAATGGCTGCCACATGGTTCTGGGGGGAAGGGGGTTCTCCATCCTGCTGAGTGATGGGCCAGGGTGTGCCTCGTGGGAGTTGTAGTGCAGGCCTCCCTATTCCAAACACACCTCCCTGGAAAGATGGCTACTTACCTGTTAGGTGAGACTGAAGAACACAATGGCTGCCACATGGTTATGGGGGGAGTAGTCCATCCTGCTCAGCTGTGGGACAAGGGGGCCTGGTGGGAGTTGTAGTGCAGGCCTCCCTATTCCAAACACACCTCCCTGGAAAGATGGCTACCTACCTGTTAAGTGAGGGTGAAGAACACAATGGCTGCCACATGGTTCTGGGTGGGAGGGGTGCTCCATCCTGCTGAGTGATGGGGCAGGGTGTGCCTGGTGGGAGTTGTAGTGCTGCTTGCCTGGACACATACAACACAGTTGATGTTGTCTACCTTTGTGATGTTTCAGGTGGGGTGGATGTTACATCAGTGTGACCTGTGTTTGTTTTTGGGGTGCAGATGAGTGTACTTGTGCCTCAGGGATGTATCTTTGTAGTTGTGCAAGACAGTACATGGCAGTTTCATGGTATCCATTAGTTGGTACTTACCAGCCTCCACTCCCCCGGGTATTCCTTCCAGACTCTCTGGATGCAGGATGGCAAGCACCTTCTCCTCCCACGCAGAGAATGGTTTTGGTGGAATGGGAGGGCCTCCACCAGTCGCATCACCCAGCTGACGGTTCTTGGCCCTCTTCTTCTTGACAACACTCTTCAGGTCATGCCACGGCCTCATGATTTCATGCTTGTTGCGGAGCACATTCCCTACTGCATTGACCATGTCCACTATCCTTACTCACATGTTTGTCCTTGTGGCTAATGGTGTCTGTTGGACCATGCTACCAAAGAGTTGTGGTTCTACTCTAATTATCTCATCTACCATTACTGTCAGCTCAGTGTCTGTGAATTTTGGCATTTTGTGTGGTGTCATGGTGTGTGCTGTGCAGATGTTTTGGGGTGCAGTTGTGAGGGGGGTGTGGGTGGTGTAGGGGGTGTGTGTGTTGTTGTGCTGGTGAGATGTGTGGTGTTTTGCCTATTCAATGTGTAGCAGGGTTTGGTTCCTTCAGGGTTGGAATAGTGCAAAGGATTGTGGTCAGGGAAGGGGCTGGTTTTATGCTCAGCTATGTGGGTGTGTCAAGATGGTGTAATGCTGTCAGGTGTGCTGTGTGGGTTGTCCTGTGATTTGTATATTTGAATTTGCCATGGGGGTGTGTCATTGGGATCTTTAAGGTTATTTTGGGGGCAGGGCTATTTGCCTGTGTGCATTTGGTGGCCTTATTGTGTTTTTTTTTCCTTGGCCACAATTTTGTTGGCGGAGCATCCAAAGCGATGGCTATGCTGCAGGCCTTCCGTCGTATCTCACATTCATTACTGTTAGCGGCCGCTGTGGACGGAAACAGTGGAACGTACCGCGGTGACATCGGGGATATCATAATATCATTGCCGGTCACTCCGCGTGCCTGGCGGTGGTTTTAGGTGTTTCCGCTATGATACCGACCGTCGCGGTTGGAATTTCACATTCTCCAACGTCTACGGGCGGTTTTTCGATGCCTCCTACTGCCGCGGTTGGAATATTTTGGCAGTTGATCATAATAGTGTCGGCGGTGTTTCCGCTGTACCTGCGGACGGTAATTTTCCGCTACCATTGCGGTTGTATTTTTTTCCGTCCGCCATCGTAATGACCATCTAAATTTCAAAAAATTTGTTTCAGGAATCCACTCACCCTAATCCTAAAACTAAATTTGAATTTACTTATCACAATAATCCAATCACTCTTATCCCAAAACTAAATTTAAATACATTTTTTCAAGTAACCCACTCACCCTTTTCCTAAAAATAACATAATTTTTTTCAGGAATCCACTCACTCAAAATCTAAAAGTAACTGTACAACATTTTGTTTCAGGAACCCACTCACCCTAACCCTAAAACTAATGTTAAAGCAACTTGTTTCAGGAATCCACTCTCCCTAATCCTAAAAGTAAATTATAATTAACTTGTTGAAATAATTCAATCTCCCTTATCCGAAAACTAAATGTAAATCAACTTCTTGCAGTAAACCACTCACCCTTTTCCTAAAACTAACTTTTTCAGGAATCCATGCACCCGATACCTAAAACTAACTTTCCAAAAATATGTTTCAGGAATCCACTCACCCTAATCCTAAAACTAAATTTGAATTAACTTATCGCAATATTCCAATCACTAAATCAATTTTTGGCAGTAACCCACTCACCCTTTTCCAAAAACTAAAAAACATTTTTTTCAGGAATCCATTCACCCGAAACCTAAAACTAACTTTAAAAAATTTTGTTTCAGGAATCCACTCACCCAAATCCGAAAACTAAATTTGAATTAACTGATCACAATAATCAGATCACTCTTATCCCAAAACTAAATTTAAATCAATTTTTCCAAGTAACCCACTCACCCTTTTCCTAAAACTAACATAAGTTTTTTTTTCAGGAATCCACTCACCCGAAATTTAAAGTAACTTTACAAAATTTTGTTTCAGGAACCCACTCACCCTAACCCTAAAACTAACGTTGAAGCAACTTGTTTCAGGAATCCACTCTCCCTAATCCTAAAAGTAAGGGGGTCATTATGATGTCAGGCAGATCGCCGCCACCCATATGGCAGTGGCGATCCGCCCGCCATTTTCGTCTGCCCACCTAACATTTCCCCCGCCATATTACGATGGCGGTGGGGACCCATGCCGATGGAAAGACCGTCCGCCAGTTTTCTGCCGGTAGGCAATCCGCCCGATTGTCTACCGGGTGGAAAAGGCCTGCAATATGGTGACGGTGCCTTGCAGGCACCGCCATCCATATTACGATGATGGTGGTCTCATGTCTTTCAATGGCGGAGACTCCGCCATGGAAAGGCATGCGGAGAATGTCTTGGGGGCCCATTGCGGGCCCCCAGGTGGTTGGGGGGGTGGGTGGCTGCACTTGGGGGGTACCCATAGTACCCCCCGACATTTGCATGCACAAGGTGGCAGGCACCACGCGGTGCCTGTCACGTTGTGCATGCAAATGCACAACATGCCCTTTTAACATTGCCACAATGTTAAATATACAGGATGCGACTGCCATGGTGGCGGTCGAATCCTAATAGGCACGGCGGGACCGCCACACCTTTTGCGGGCGATCCCTTTCTCCGTTGCGAAGGCGGGCGCCGCCTGCCATCATAATGACCCCCTTAATTTTAATTAACTTGTTGAAATAATACAATCTCCCTTATCCGAAAACTAAATTTAAATCTACTTGTTGCAGTAATCCACTCACCCTTTTCCTAAAACTAACATAAAAAACTTTTTTCAGGAATTCACATGCCCGATACCTAAAACTAAATTTGAATTAACTTATCACAATAATCCAATCACTCTTATCCCAAAACTAAATTTAAATAAATTTTTTCACGTAACCCACTCACCCTTTTCCTAAAAATAACATAATTATTTTTTCAGGAATCCACTCACCCGAAATCTAAAAGTAAGTTTACAAAAAAAAATTTCAGGAACCCGGTCACCCTAACCCTAAAACTAACATTAAAGCAACTTGTTTCAGGAATCTACTCTCCCTATTCCTAAAAGTAAATTTAAATTAACTTGTTGAGATAATCCAATCACTCTTATCCCAAAACTACATTTAAATCAATTTTTCCAAGTAACCCACTCACCCTTTTCCTAAAACTAACATAAGTTTTTTTTTCAGGAATCTACTCACCCGAAATCTAAAAGTAACTTTACAAAATTTTATTTCAGGAACCCACTCACCCTATCCCTAAAACTAACGTTAAAGCAACTTGTTTTAGGAATCCACTCTCCCTAATCCTAAAATTAAATTTTAATTAACTTGTTGAATTAATACAATCTCCCTTATCCGAAAACTAAATTTAAATGTACTTGTTGCAGTAATCCACTCACCCTTTTCCTAAAACTAACATAAAAAACTTTTTTCAGGAATTCACGCGCCCGATACCTAAAACAAAAAAAACAAAAAAAATTAAGGAATCCACTCGCCCTAATCCTATCACTAAATTTGAATTAGCTTATCACAATAATCCAATCACTCTTATTCCAAAACTAAATTTAAATAAATTTTTTGCAGTAACCCACTCACCCTTTTCCTAAAACTTAAATACTTATTTTTTCAGGAACCCACTCACCCTTTTCCTAAAACTAACTTTGCAAAATTTTGCTTCAGGAATCCACTCATCCTAACACTAAAACTAATTTTAAAGAAACTTGTTTCAGGAATCTACTTTCCCTAACCTAAAAAGTAAATTTAAATTAACTTGTTGAAATAATCCAATCACCCTTATCCTAAAACTAAATTTAAATCAACTTCTTGAAGTAATCCACTCACCCTTTTCCTAAAAGTAACATAACATTTTTTTAGGAGTCCAAGCGCCCGATACCTAAAACTAATTTTCAAAAAATTTGTTTCAGAAATCTACTCACCCTAATCCTAAAACTAAATTTAAATTAACTTATCACAATAATCCAATCACCCTTATCCTAAAACAAATTTTAAATCAATTTTTTGCAGTAACCCACTCATCCTTTTCTAAAAACTAACATAACTTTTTTCTGGAATCCACTCACCCGAAAACTAAAACTAACTTTCTAAAAATTTTGTTTCAGGAATCCACTCACTCTTACCCTAAAACTAACTTTAAAACAACTTGCTTCAGGAATCCACTCTCCGTATTCCTAAAAGTAAATTTAAATTAATTGTTGAAATATTCCAATCTTAAAACTAAATTTAAATCATTTTTTTGCAGTAACCCACTGACCTTTTTCCCTATAACTAAAAAACATTTGTTTTCAGGAATCCATTCACCCGAAACATAAAACTAATTTCAAAGAATTTGTTTCAGGAACCCACTCTCCCTAATGCTAAAAGTAAATTCTAATTAACTTGTTGAAATAATCCAATCTCCCTTATCCGAAAACTAAATTTAAATCAACTTCTTGCAGTAAACCACTCACCCTTTTCCTAAAACTAACCTAAAAACTTTTTCAGGAATCCATGCGCCCGATACCTAAAATTAATTTTCCAAAAATTTGTTTCAGGAATTCGCTCACTCTAATCCTAAAACTAAATTTGCATTAACTTATCGGAATATTCCAATCACTATTATCCTAAAACTAAATTTAAATACAGGCAAACGCACAACATGCATATATTGCATTGTGGCGGGTGCTGCTTCCAGCACGCCCGCCGCAATTCAATATATGCGAGATGCCACAGCCACCGTGGCGGAGACATCCTAATGCCTACAGCGGGACCGCCGCTCCTATTGCGGATGGTCCCATTCACCGTAACGGTGGCGGGCGGAGTTTGTCCACCCGCCATCATAATGAGCCCCTAACATTTAAAAATTTTGTTTCAGGAATCCACTCACCCTTACCCTAACACTAACTTTAAAACAACTTGCTTCAGGAATCTACTCTCCCTATTCCTAAAAGTAAATTTAAATTAATTTGTTGAAATATTCCAATCACCCTTATCCTAAACCTAAATTTAAATCATTTTTTTGCAGTAACCCACTGACCTTTTTCCTATAACTAAAAAACATTTGTTTTCAGGAATCCATTCGCCCAAAACATAAAACTAATTTCAAAAAATTTGCTTCAGGAACCCACTCACCCTAACCCTAAAACTAAGTTAAAGCAACTTGTTTCAGGAATCCACTCTACCTAATGCTAAAAGTAAATTCTAATTAACTTGTTGAAATAATCCAATCTCCCTTATCCAAAAACTAAATTTAAATCACCTTCTTGCAGTAAACCACTCACCCTTTTCCTAATACTAACATAAAAAACTTTTTTCAGGAATCCATGCGCCCGATACCTAAAACTAACTTTCCAAAAATTTGTTTCAGGAATCCACTCACCCTAATCCTAAAACTAAATTTGCATTAACTTATCACAATATTCCAATCACTATTATCCTAAAACTAAATTTAAATCAATTTTTTGCAGTAACCCACTCACCCTTTTCCTAAAACTAACATACTTTGTTTTTCAGGAATCCACTCACCCGAAACCTAAAACTAACTTTACAAAATTTTGTTTCAAGAATCCACTCATCCTAACCCTAAAACTAATTTTAAAGAAACTTGTTTCAGGAATCTACTTTCCGTAACCTAAAAAGTAAAATTAAATTAACTTGTTGAAATAATCCAATCACCCTTAACCTAAAACTAAATTTAAATCAACTTTTTGAAGTAATCCACTCACCCTTTTCCTAAAAGTAACATAAAATTGTTTTTTCAGGAGTCCACGCGCCCGATACCTAAAACTAATTTTCAAAAAATTTGATTCAGAAATCTACTCACCCTAATCCTAAAACTAAATTTAAATGAACTTATCACAATATTCCAATCACTATTATCCTAAAACTAAATTTAAATCAAATTTTTGCAGTAACCCACTCACCCTTTTCCTAAAACTAACTTACTACGTTTTTCAGGAATCCACTCACCCGAAACCTAAAACTAACTTTACAAAATTTAGTTTTAGGAATCCACTCACCCTAATCCTAAAACTAAATTTGAATTAACTTATCAGAATAATCCAATCACTCTTATCCCAAAACAAAATTTAAATCAATTTTTTCAAGTAACCCACTCACCATTTTCCTAAAACTTGCATAGTTTTTTTTTGGGAATCCTCTCACCTGAAATCTATAAGGAACTATACACAATTTTGTTTCAGGAATCCACTCACCCTAACCCTATAACTAACTTTAAAGCAACATGTTTCAGGAATCCACTCTCCCTAATCCTAAAAGTAAATTTTAATTAACTTGTTGAAATAATCCAATGTCCCTTATCCGAAAACTAAATTTAAATCTACTTGTTGCAGTAATCCAATCACCCTTTTCCTAAAACTAACATAAAAAACTTTTGTCAGGAATCCACGCGCCCGATACCTAAAACTAAATTTCTAAAGATTTGTTTCAGGAATCCACTCATCCTAATCCGAAATCTAAATTTAAATTAACTTATCACAATAATCCAATCACTCTTATCCCAAAACTAAATTTAAATACATTTTTTCAAGTAACCCACTCACCTTTTTCCTAAAACTAACATAATTTTTTTCAGGAATGCACTCACCTAAAATCTAAAAGTAACTTTACAAAATTTTGTTTCAGGAACCCACTCACCCTTCCCCTAAAACTAACTTTAAAGCAACTTGTTTCAGGAATCCACTCTCCCTAATCCTAAAAGTAAATTTTAATTAACTTGTTGAAATAATCCAATCTCCCTTATCCAAAAACTATATTTAAATCAACTTCTTGCACTAAACAACTCACACTTTTTCTAAAACTAACATAAAAAACTTTTTTCAGGAATCCATGCGCCCAATACCTAAAACTAACTTTCCAAAAATTTGTTTCAGGAATCCACTGACCCTAATCCTAAAACTAAATTTGAATTAACTTATCGCAATAATCCAATCACTATTATCCTAAAACTAAATTTAAATCAATTTTTTGCAGTAACCCACTCACCCTTTTCCTAAAACAAACATACTTCTTTTTTCAGCTATCCACTCACCCGAAACCTAAAACTAACTTTACAAAATTTTGTTTCAGGAATCCACTCATCCTAACCCTAAAACTAATTTTAAAGAAACTTATTTCAGGAATCTACTTTCCCTAACCTAAAAAGTAAATTTAAATTAACTTGTTGAAATAATCCAATAATCCTTATCCTAAAACTAAATTTGAATCAACTTTTTGAAGTAATCCACTCACCCTTTTCCTAAAGGTAACATCATTTTTTTTCAGGAGTCCACGCGCCGGATACCTAAAACTAATTTTCAAAAAATTTGTTTCAGAAATCTACTCACCCTAATCCTAAAACTAATTTTAAATCAATTTTTTGCAGTAACCCACTCATCTTTTTCCTAAAACTAACATAACTTTTTTCTGGAATCCACTCACCCGAAAACTAAAACTAACTTTTTAAGATTTTGTTTCAGGAATCCACTGACCCTTACCCTAAAACTAACTGTTAAACAACTTGCTTCAGCAATCCACTCTCCCTATTCCTAAAAGTAAATTTGAATTAAATTGTTGAAATATTCCAATCACCCTTATCCTAAAATTAAATTTAAATCATTTTTTTGCAGTAACCCACTGACTTTTTTCCGTATAACTAAAAAACATTTGTTTTCAGGAATACATTCACCCTAAACATAAAACTAACTTTAAACAAATTTTGTTTCAGGAATCCACTCACCCTAATCCTAAAACTAAATTTGAATCAACTTATCAGAATAATCCAATCACTCTTATAACAAAACTAAATTTAAATCAATTTTTGCAAGTAACCCCTTCACCCTTTTCCTAAAAGTAATATAGTGTTTTTATTGGAATCCTCTCACCTGAAATCTAAAAGTAACTTTACACAATTTTGTTTCAGGAACCCACTCACCCTAACCCTATAACTAACTTTAAAGCAACATGTTTCAGGAATCCACTTTCCCTAATCCTAAAAGTAAATTTGAATTAATTTATCGCAATAATCCAATCACTATGATCCTAAAACTAAATTTAAATCAATTTTTTGCAGTAACCCACTCCCCTTTTTCCTAAAACTAACATACTTGTTTTTTCAGGTATCCACTCATCCGAAACCTAAAACTAACTTTACAAAATTTTGTTTCAGTAATCCACTCATCCTAACCCTAAAACTAATTTTAAAGAAACTTGTTTCAGGAATCTACTTTCCCTAACCTAAAAAGTAAATTTAAATTAACTTGTTAAAATAATCCAATCACCCTTATCCTAAAACTAAATTTAAATTAACTTATCACAATAATCCATTCACTCTTATCCTAAAACTTATTTTAAATCAATTTTTGCAGTAACCCATTCATCCTTTTCCTAAAACTAACATAACTTTTTTTTTCAGGAATCCACTACACCCAAAAACTAAATCTAACTATTCAAAATTTTGTTTCAGGAATCCACTCACCCTTACCCTAAAACTAACTTTAAAACAACTGGCTTCAGGAATCCACTCTCCCTATTCCTAAAAGTAAATTTAAATTAACTTGTTGAGATAATCCAATCACCCTTATCCTAAAACTAAATTTAAATCATTTTTTGCAGTAACCCACTTACCTTTTTCCTAAAACTAAAAAACATTTTTTTCAGGAATCCATCCACCCAAAACCTAAAACTAACTTGTAAAAATTTTGTTTCAGGAATCCACTCACCCTAATCCTAAAACTAAATTTAAATTAACTTATCACAATAATCCAATCACTCTTATCCCAAAACTAAATTTAACTCAATGTTTTCAAGTAACCCACGTCCCTTTTCCTAAAACTAACATAAGTTTTTAGTTTTCAGGAATCCACTCACCCGAAACCTAAAACTAATTTTAAAGAAACTTATTTCAGGAATCTACTTTCCCTAATCCAAAAAGTAAATTTAAATTAACTTGTTGAAATAATCCAATCACCCTTATTCTAAAACTACATTTAAATCAACTTGTTGTAGTAATCCACTCACCCTTTTCCTAAAACTAACATAAAAAACTTTTTTCAGGAATCCACGCACCCGATACCTAAAACTAAATTTTAAAAAATTTGTTTCAGAAATCCACTCACCCTAATCCTAAACTAAATTTAAATTAATTTATCGCAATAATCCAATCACTCTTATCCTAAAACTAATTTTAAATCAATTTTTTGCAGTAACCCACTCATCCTTTTCCTAAAACTAACATAACTTTTTTTTCAGGAATCCACTCACCCGAAAACTAAATCTAACTATTAAAAATTTTGTTTCAGAAATCCACTCACCCTTACCCTAAAACTAACCTTAAAACAACTTGCTTCAGGAATTCACTCTCCCTATTCCTAAAAATACATTTAAACTAACTTGTTGACATAATCCAATCACCCTTATCCTAAAACTAAATTTAAATCATTTTTTTGGAGTAACCCATTGCCCTTTTTCCTAAAACTAAAAAACATTTTTTCCAGGAATCCATTCACCCGAAACCTAAAACTAACTTTAAAAAAATTTGTTTCAGGAATCACCTCAACCTAATCCTAAAATTAAATTAAAAACAACTTATCACAATAATCCAATCACTCTTATCCCAAAACTAAATTTAAATCAATTTATTCAAGTAACCCACTCACCCTTTTCCTAAAACTAACATAAGTTTTTTTTCACGAATCCACTCACCCGAAATCTAAAAGTAACTTTACAAACTTTTGTTTCAGGAACCCACTCACCCTAACCCTAAAACTAATGTTAAACCAACTTGTTTCAGGAATCCACTCACCTTTACCCTAAAACTAACTTTAAAACAACTTGCTTCAGGAATCCACTCTCCCTATTCCTAAATGTAAATTTAAATTAACTTGTTGAAATAATCCAATAACCCTTATCCTAAAACTAAAATGAAATCATGTTTTTTGCAGTAACCCACTGACCTATTTCCTAAAACTAAAATACATTATTTTTCAGGAATCCATTCACCCGAAACCTAAAACTTTCTTTAAAAATTTTGTTTCAGGAATACACTCACCCTCATCCTAAAACTATATTTAAATTAACTTATCTCAATTATCCAATCACTCTTATCCCAAAACTAAATTTAAATCAACTTGTTGAAGTAATCCACTCACCCTTTTCCTAGAACTAACATTAACATTTTTTTCAGGAATCCACGCTCCCGATACCTAAAACTAAATTTTAAAACATTTGTTTCAGAAATCCACTCACCCTAATCCTAAAACTAAATTTGCATTAACTTATCACAATAATCCAATCACTCTTATCCCAAAACTAAATGTAAATCAATATTTAAAGTAATCCCCTCACCCTTTTCCAAAATCAAAAGAATTTTTTTTTCAGGAATCCACTCACCTGAAATCTAAAAGTAACTTTACAAAATTTTGTTTCAGGAACCCACTCACTCTAACCCTAAAACTAACTTTAAAGCAACTTGTTTCAGGAATCCACTCTCCCTAATCCTAAAAGTAAATTTTAATTTACTTGTGGAAAAAATCCAATTTCCCTTATCCGAAAACTAAATTTAAATCAACTTCTTGCAGTAAACCACTCAACTTTATCCTAAAACTAACATAAAAAACTATTTTCAGGAATCCATGCGCCTGATACCTAAAACTAACTTTCCAAAAATTTGTTTCAGGAATCCACTCAGCCTAATCCTAAAACTAAATTTGAATTAACTTATCACAATTATCCAATCACTATTATCTTAAAACTAAATGTATATCAATTATTTGCAGTAACCCACTCACCCTTTTCCGAAAACTAATATACTTCTTTTTCAGGAATCCACTCACCCGAAACCTAAAACTAACTTTACAAAATTTTGTTTCAGGAATACACTCATCCTAACCCTAAAACTAGTTTAAAGAAGCTTGTTTCAGGAATCTACTTTCCCTAATCCATAAAGTAAATTTAAATTAACTTATTGAAATAATCCAATCACCCTTATCCTAAAACTAAATTTAAATCAATTTGTTGAAGTAATCCACTCACCCTTTTCCTAAAACTATCATAAAAAACTTTTTTCAGTAATCCACGCGCCCGATACCTGAAACTAAATTTAAAAGTATTTGTTTCAGGAATCCACTCATTCTATTCATGAAACTAAATTTAAATTAACTTATCGCAATAATCCAATTACTCTTATACTAAACCTAATTTTAAATCAATGTTTTCAAGTTACCCACCTACCCTTTTCCTAAAACTAGCATAATTTTTTTTTCAGGAATTCACTCACCCGAAATCTAAAAGTAACATTACAAAATTTTGTTTCAGGAATCCACTCACTCTAATCCTAACTAAATTTAAATTAACTTATCGCAATAATTCAATCACTCTTATCCCAAAACTAAATTTAAATCAATTTTTTAAAGTTACCCACTCACCCTTTTCCTAAAACTAACATAATATTTTTTTCAGGGATCCACTCACCTGAAATCTAAAAGTAACTTTACAAAAGTTTGTTTCAGGAGCACATTCACCCTAACCCTAAAACTAGCTTTAAAGCAACTTGTTTCAGGAATCCACTCTCCGTAATCCTAAAAGTAAATTTTAATTAACTTGTTGAAATAATCCAATTTCCCTTATCCAAAAACTAAATTTAAATCAACTTCTTGTAGTAAACCACTCAACCTTTTCCTAAAACTAACATAAAAAACTTTTTCAGGAATCCATATGCCCGATACCGAAAACTAACTTTAAAACATTTTGTTTCAGGAATCCCTCACGCTAATCCCAAAATTAAATTTGAATTAACTTATCGCAATAATCCAATCACTATTATCCGAAAACTACATTTAAATCAATTTTTTGCAGTAACCCACTCACCCTTTTCCTAAAACTGACATACTTCTTTTTTCAGGAATCCACTCACCCTAAATCTAAAACTCACTTTACAAAAATTTGTTTCAGGAATCCACTCATCCTAAACGTAAAACTATCTTTAAAACAACTTGCTTTAGGAATCCACTCTCCCTATTCCTAAAAGTAAATTTAAAGAAACTTGTTGAAATAATCCAATCACCCTTATCCTAAAACTAAATTTAAATAATTTTTTTGCAGTAACCCACTGACCTTTTTCTTAAAACTAAAAAACATTTTTTTTCAGGACTCCATTCACCTGAAACCTAAAACTAACTTTAAACATTTTTGTTTCAGGAACCCACTCACCCTAACCCTAAAACTAATGTTAAACCAACTTGTTTCAGGAATCCACTCACCTTTACCCTAAAACTAACTTTAAAACAACTTGCTTCAGGAATCCACTCTCCCTATTCCTAAATGTAAATTTAAATTAACTTGTTGAAATAATCCAATAACCCTTATCCTAAAACTAAAATGAAATCATGTTTTTTGCAGTAACCCACTGACCTATTTCCTAAAACTAAAATACATTATTTTTCAGGAATCCATTCACCCGAAACCTAAAACTTTCTTTAAAAAATTTTGTTTCAGGAATACACTCACCCTCATCCTAAAACTATATTTAAATTAACTTATCTCAATTATCCAATCACTCTTATCCCAAAACTAAATTTAAATCAACTTGTTGAAGTAATCCACTCACCCTTTTCCTAGAACTAACATTAACATTTTTTTTCAGGAATCCACGCTCCCGATACCTAAAACTAAATTTTAAAACATTTGTTTCAGAAATCCACTCACCCTAATCCTAAAACTACATTTGCATTAACTTATCACAATAATCCAATCACTCTTATCCCAAAACTAAATGTAAATCAATATTTAAAGTAATCCCCTCACCCTTTTCCAAAATCAAAATATTTTTTTTTCAGGAATCCACTCACCTGAAATCTAAAAGTAACTTTACAAAATTTTGTTTCAGGAACCCACTCACTCTAACCCTAAAACTAACTTTAAAGCAACTTGTTTCAGGAATCCACTCTCCCTAAAACTAAAAGTAAATTTTAATTTACTTGTGGAAAAAATCCAATTTCCCTTATCCGAAAACTAAATTTAAATCAACTTCTTGCAGTAAACCACTCAACTTTATCCTAAAACTAACATAAAAAACTATTTTCAGGAATCCATGCGCCTGATACCTAAAACTAACTTTCCAAAAATTTGTTTCAGGAATCCACTCAGCCTAATCCTAAAACTAAATTTGAATTAACTTATCACAATTATCCAATCACTATTATCTTAAAACTAAATGTATATCAATTATTTGCAGTAACCCACTCACCCTTTTCCGAAAACTAATATACTTCTTTTTCAGGAATCCACTCACCCGAAACCTAAAACTAACTTTACAAAATTTTGTTTCAGGAATACACTCATCCTAACCCTAAAACTAGTTTAAAGAAGCTTGTTTCAGGAATCTACTTTCCCTAATCCATAAAGTAAATTTAAATTAATTTATTGAAATAATCCAATCACCCTTATCCTAAAACTAAATTTAAATCAATTTGTTGAAGTAATCCACTCACCCTTTTCCTAAAACTATCATAAAAAACTTTTTTCAGTAATCCACGCGCCCGATACCTAAAACTAAATTTAAAAGTATTTGTTTCAGGAATCCACTCATTCTATTCATGAAACTAAATTTAAATTAACTTATCGCAATAATCCAATTACTCTTATACTAAACCTAATTTTAAATCAATGTTTTCAAGTTACCCACTCACCCTTTTCCTAAAACTAACATAAGTTTTTTTCACGAATCCACTCACCCGAAATCTAAAAGTAACTTTACAAACTTTTGTTTCAGGAACCCACTCAGCCTAACCCTAAAACTAATGTTAAACCAACTTGTTTCAGGAATCCACTCACCTTTACCCTAAAACTAACTTTAAAACAACTTGCTTCAGGAATCCACTCTCCCTATTCCTAAATGTAAATTTAAATTAACTTGTTGAAATAATCCAATAACCCTTATCCTAAAACTAAAATGAAATCATGTTTTTTGCAGTAACCCACTGACCTATTTCCTAAAACTAAAATACATTATTTTTCAGGAATCCATTCACCCGAAACCTAAAACTTTCTTTAAAAAATTTTGTTTCAGGAATACACTCACCCTCATCCTAAAACTATATTTAAATTAACTTATCTCAATTATCCAATCACTCTTATCCCAAAACTAAATTTAAATCAACTTGTTGAAGTAATCCACTCACCCTTTTCCTAGAACTAACATTAACATTTTTTTCAGGAATCCACGCTCCCGATACCTAAAACTAAATTTTAAAACATTTGTTTCAGAAATCCACTCACCCTAATCCTAAAACTAAATTTGCATTAACTTATCACAATAATCCAATCACTCTTATCCCAAAACTAAATGTAAATCAATATTTAAAGTAATCCCCTCACCCTTTTCCAAAATCAAAATAATTTTTTTTCAGGAATCCACTCACCTGAAATCTAAAAGTAACTTTACAAAATTTTGTTTCAGGAACCCACTCACTCTAACCCTAAAACTAACTTTAAAGCAACTTGTTTCAGGAATCCACTCTCCCTAATCCTAAAAGTAAATTTTAATTTACTTGTGGAAAAAATCCAATTTCCCTTATCCGAAAACTAAATTTAAATCAACTTCTTGCAGTAAACCACTCAACTTTATCCTAAAACTAACATAAAAAACTATTTTCAGGAATCCATGCTCCTGATACCTAAAACTAACTTTCCAAAAATTTGTTTCAGGAATCCACTCAGCCTAATCCTAAAACTAAATTTGAATTAACTTATCACAATTATCCAATCACTATTATCTTAAAACTAAATGTATATCAATTATTTGCAGTAACCCACTCACCCTTTTCCGAAAACTAATATACTTCTTTTTCAGGAATCCACTCACCCGAAACCTAAAACTAACTTTACAAAATTTTGTTTCAGGAATACACTCATCCTAACCCTAAAACTAGTTTAAAGAAGCTTGTTTCAGGAATCTACTTTCCCTAATCCATAAAGTAAATTTAAATTAACTTATTGAAATAATCCAATCACCCTTATCCTAAAACTAAATTTAAATCAATTTGTTGAAGTAATCCACTCACCCTTTTCCTAAAACTATCATAAAAAACTTTTTTCAGTAATCCACGCGCCCGATACCTAAAACTAAATTTAAAAGTATTTGTTTCAGGAATCCACTCATTCTATTCATGAAACTAAATTTAAATTAACTTATCGCAATAATCCAATTACTCTTATACTAAACCTAATTTTAAATCAATGTTTTCAAGTTACCCACCTACCCTTTTCCTAAAACTAGCATAATTTTTTTTCAGGAATTCACTCACCCGAAATCTAAAAGTAACATTACAAAATTTTGTTTCAGGAATCCACTCACTCTAATCCTAACTAAATTTAAATTAACTTATCGCAATAATTCAATCACTCTTATCCCAAAACTAAATTTAAATCAATTTTTTAAAGTTACCCACTCACCCTTTTCCTAAAACTAACATAATATTTTTTTCAGGGATCCACTCACCTGAAATCTAAAAGTAACTTTACAAAAGTTTGTTTCAGGAGCACATTCACCCTAACCCTAAAACTAGCTTTAAAGCAACTTGTTTCAGGAATCCACTCTCCGTAATCCTAAAAGTAAATTTTAATTAACTTGTTGAAATAATCCAATTTCCTTATCCAAAAACTAAATTTAAATCAACTTCTTGTAGTAAACCACTCAACCTTTTCCTAAAACTAACCTAAAAAACTTTTTCAGGAATCCATATGCCCGATACCGAAAACTAACTTTAAAACATTTTGTTTCAGGAATCCCCTCACGCTAATCCCAAAATTAAATTTGAATTAACTTATCGCAATAATCCAATCACTATTATCCGAAAACTACATTTAAATCAATTTTTGCAGTAACCCACTCACCCTTTTCCTAAAACTGACATACTTCTTTTTCAGGAATCCACTCACCCTAAATCTAAAACTCACTTTACAAAAATTTGTTTCAGGAATCCACTCATCCTAAACGTAAAACTATCTTTAAAACAACTTGCTTTAGGAATCCACTCTCCCTATTCCTAAAAGTAAATTTAAAGAAACTTGTTGAAATAATCCAATCACCCTTATCCTAAAACTAAATTTAAATAATTTTTTTGCAGTAACCCACTGACCTTTTTCTTAAAACTAAAAACATTTTTTTTCAGGACTCCATTCACCTGAAACCTAAAACTAACTTTAAACATTTTTGTTTCAGGAACCCACTCAGCCTAACCCTAAAACTAATGTTAAACCAACTTGTTTCAGGAATCCACTCACCTTTACCCTAAAACTAACTTTAAAACAACTTGCTTCAGGAATCCACTCTCCCTATTCCTAAATGTAAATTTAAATTAACTTGTTGAAATAATCCAATAACCCTTATCCTAAAACTAAAATGAAATCATGTTTTTTGCAGTAACCCACTGACCTATTTCCTAAAACTAAAATACATTATTTTTCAGGAATCCATTCACCCGAAACCTAAAACTTTCTTTAAAAATTTTGTTTCAGGAATACACTCACCCTCATCCTAAAACTATATTTAAATTAACTTATCTCAATTATCCAATCACTCTTATCCCAAAACTAAATTTAAATCAACTTGTTGAAGTAATCCACTCACCCTTTTCCTAGAACTAACATTAACATTTTTTTCAGGAATCCACGCTCCCGATACCTAAAACTAAATTTTAAAACATTTGTTTCAGAAATCCACTCACCCTAATCCTAAAACTAAATTTGCATTAACTTATCACAATAATCCAATCACTCTTATCCCAAAACTAAATGTAAATCAATATTTAAAGTAATCCCCTCACCCTTTTCCAAAATCAAAATATTTTTTTTTCAGGAATCCACTCACCTGAAATCTAAAAGTAACTTTACAAAATTTTGTTTCAGGAACCCACTCACTCTAACCCTAAAACTAACTTTAAAGCAACTTGTTTCAGGAATCCACTCTCCCTAAAACTAAAAGTAAATTTTTATTTACTTGTGGAAAAAATCCAATTTCCCTTATCCGAAAACTAAATTTAAATCAACTTCTTGCAGTAAACCACTCAACTTTATCCTAAAACTAACATAAAAAACTATTTTCAGGAATCCATGCGCCTGATACCTAAAACTAACTTTCCAAAAATTTGTTTCAGGAATCCACTCAGCCTAATCCTAAAACTAAATTTGAATTAACTTATCACAATTATCCAATCACTATTATCTTAAAACTAAATATATATCAATTATTTGCAGTAACCCACTCACCCTTTTCCGAAAACTAATATACTTCTTTTTCAGGAATCCACTCACCCGAAACCTAAAACTAACTTTACAAAATTTTGTTTCAGGAATACACTCATCCTAACCCTAAAACTAGTTTAAAGAAGCTTGTTTCAGGAATCTACTTTCCCTAATCCATAAAGTAAATTTAAATTAATTTATTGAAATAATCCAATCACCCTTATCCTAAAACTAAATTTAAATCAATTTGTTGAAGTAATCCACTCACCCTTTTCCTAAAACTATCATAAAAAACTTTTTTCAGTAATCCACGCGCCCGATACCTAAAACTAAATTTAAAAGTATTTGTTTCAGGAATCCACTCATTCTATTCATGAAACTAAATTTAAATTAACTTATCGCAATAATCCAATTACTCTTATACTAAACCTAATTTTAAATCAATGTTTTCAAGTTACCCACCTACCCTTTTCCTAAAACTAGCATAATTTTTTTTTCAGGAATTCACTCACCCGAAATCTAAAAGTAACATTACAAAATTTTGTTTCAGGAATCCACTCACTCTAATCCTAACTAAATTTAAATTAACTTATCGCAATAATTCAATCACTATTATCCGAAAACTACATTTAAATCAATATTTTGCAGTAACCCACTCACCCTTTTCCTAAAACTGACATACTTCTTTTTCAGGAATCCACTCACCCTAAATCTAAAACTCACTTTACAAAAATTTGTTTCAGGAATCCACTCATCCTAAACGTAAAACTATCTTTAAAACAACTTGCTTTAGGAATCCACTCTCCCTATTCCTAAAAGTAAATTTAAAGAAACTTGTTGAAATAATCCAATCACCCTTATCCTAAAACTAAATTTAAATAATTTTTTTGCAGTAACCCACTGACCTTTTTCTTAAAACTAAAAAACATTTTTTTTCAGGACTCCATTCACCTGAAACCTAAAACTAACTTTAAAAAATTTTGTTTCAGGAATCCACTCACCCTATTCCGAAAACTAAATTTAAATTAACTCAACACAATAATCCAATCACTCTTATCCTAAAACTGAATTTAAATCAATTTTTTCAAGCAACCCACTCGCCCTTTTCTGAAAACTAACATAATGTTTTTTTCAGGAACCCACTCACCCAAAACCTAAAACTAACTTTACAAAATTTTGGTTCAGGAATACACTCATCCTAACCCTAAAACTAGTTTAAAGAAGCTTGTTTCAGGAATCTACTTTCCCTAATCCATAAAGTAAATTTAAATTAACTTAT
The DNA here is from genome assembly GCA_963921515.1 of Calotriton arnoldi. Classification (NCBI taxonomy): domain Eukaryota; kingdom Metazoa; phylum Chordata; class Amphibia; order Caudata; family Salamandridae; genus Calotriton; species Calotriton arnoldi. The sequence continues at coordinate 25,680 of CAWUFW010020727.1, read as the reverse complement.
TGAAATAATCCAATCACCCTTATCCTAAAACTAAATTTAAATCAATTTGTTGAAGTAATCCACTCACCCTTTTCCTAAAACTATCATAAAAAACTTTTTCAGTAATCCACGCGCCCGATACCTAAAACTAAATTTAAAAGTATTTGTTTCAGGAATCCACTCATTCTATTCATGAAACTAAATTTAAATTAACTTATCGCAATAATCCAATTACTCTTATACTAAACCTAATTTTGAATCAATGTTTTCAAGTTACCCACCTACCCTTTTCCTAAAACTAGCATAATTTTTTTTCAGGAATTCACTCACCCGAAATCTAAAAGTAACATTACAAAATTTTGTTTCAGGAATCCACTCACTCTAATCCTAACTAAATTTGAATTAACTTATCGCAATAATTCAATCACTCTTATCCCAAAACTAAATTTAAATCAATTTTTTAAAGTTACCCACTCACCCTTTTCCTAAAACTAACATAATATTTTTTTCAGGGATCCACTCACCTGAAATCTAAAAGTAACTTTACAAAAGTTTGTTTCAGGAGCACATTCACCCTAACCCTAAAACTAGCTTTAAAGCAACTTGTTTCAGGAATCCACTCTCCGTAATCCTAAAAGTAAATTTTAATTAACTTGTTGAAATAATCCAATTTCCCTTATCCAAAAACTAAATTTAAATCAACTTCTTTCAGTAAACCAGTCACGCTTTTCCTAAAACTAACATAAAAAACTTTTTTCAGGAATCCATGTGCCCGATACCTAAAACTAACTTTCCAAAAATGTGTTTTAGGAACCCACTCACCCTAATCCTAAAACTAAATTTGAATTAACTTATTGAAATAATCCAATACCACCCTTATCCTAAAACTAAATTTAAATAATTTTTTAGCAGTAACCCACTGACCTTTTTCCTAAAACTAAAAAACATTTTTTTTCAGGAATCCACTCACCCTAATCTGAAAACTAAGGGGTCCATTACGATGACTGGCGGATGCACCTCCGCGATGCTGGCGGTGGGAGAAAATGCTTTTTTCCGCCCGTGAGCAGCGGTGCCCCCGTCCGCCATATTACAATGGCCAAACACAGCCCATTGTCTGACCGCCGCGGAGCAACTCGGACCGCAATCAAAACACGCCCGCGAGCGCGGCGGAGACAACCAATCCAGAACCACCGCTGTGCGGAATGACGTCCCTCCCGCCGTACAAATTAGGATGCGCAAAACAGCCAGGCCCACCTCAGCGGAGAAACCGGCCATTCTGAGCATACGGAAGCACCACAGCGGAGCACTAAATCGATAACCGGAGCCAACCGCCATGGACCCGGCACTACACGTCTTCCTGGCGCTGTACATGATACACCTACAGCAAGCCATGGACCGTGGCGACGCCGACGCAGGTACGCCAGCACACAACTCCGCTAACAAACACAACCCACAACTCTATTTCTGATGTAAGGTGCCTGCCCCCACCAGCCACCCTGGTGGGGACAGGAACACAACCACAGGTGTAGCCACATATGTCCCACCTGCCACTAGTCCACCCCTCCTCACCCAGGTCACCATGTCCGCGATCCTGAAATAATGCCCAGTTCACGTGACCGCAGTGGTGAATCCGCGAGAAAAAATGCACACAATGTAGTAGGCTGGGCCAGCGCAAGGCAGGGGCTGTGCTCAAAGTACACAGGGCAACACCTCCACACTAGACACACTAGGCCCACCCACACCATGAAGGGACATGCCACGTGAGCTCCCTGTGCCCCCACATGCCCAAAAAGCAGCCAGGTGAACACACACACTGCACCACACAACAAACAACTAGGGAGACAGCCTCATCAGGTGTGGCTGCAGAGTAACACACAGCGTACAAGCACTGGGCCAGGGGAACACACACACCACAACAACATCACACTCATGGCAAGTAAACTGAGTCCAAGCACAAATTAAACGCACACAGACAATGAACAAACACTCCAATGAACACACAGCCTGCCAAGTCACACAGACATACCCCACACTGACACACAGCAACAAGCACAGACCACATGCCAACAGCAATGTAGGACAACAAATAGGAAACCCAAAGTGAGGTGCACACAAATGGAATGGCAGAAGCTGAACACCAAAAATGTGTACATCCGATGCAAGGGAAGGAACATATTACATCCACCCCAGCCCAAAAATCCACACATGGCAGTCACAGTGAGTGAAGTCAAAGCACAGTCACCTCACTGCAACAACTCAGGGAGACAGCAAGGCAACCCATGAATAGGCACAGGGATGAAAGGAAGGGTATGAAGTCCAATCCTGATCAGTCACACATCTGAATCCAAATACATCAGAGGAGTATGTCAGCAGCACAACACACAGGGCCCATTGCAACACTCCATGACAGTCAAACACAAGTATGAACCTTCACACAACCCCCACACCCATCACACCTGCAGCACACAACACCAATGACAAACACACAGAAGCTTGCCAATAATATCCAGTCAAGACACTGACAATCAAACACAACCCCTGGGTGGTATCCACAAACATCACACACACACACAGGTATGGCAGTACCACTGTACGCACAAAAACAACAGTCAAACACAGAACACAATCAAAGCACACACACAGAACTACTACAACAACAGACAAGACCTGTGCAGCTAAACAGTGCAAATTCAATGAGAGCACAGACACAACAGAAGTACACAACCACATCAGTCATGAAAAACGCACAGACAACATACCACAACACATATAAGAAGTGCATTTACTAAAAACAATAATGGATTACAAAAGGCAGAAATGGGCCTACAATGACACATAGACAGACATACCACAACACCCATCCACTCAAAATGGTGTCATAGTGTACCACATGCCTGCACATGCACAACCATGACCATAGACACATCAAATGTGAGAGGAGAAAACACCAAGGATGCACATAAAACAAGCACGGCAACCACAATAGACCTCAGTCCATGTGACAGACACACAAGTAAGGCACACCACAATGGCAACACACCTGAATCAAACACAACAACAACACACACACACTGACAGGAAAATAGAACACCACACACAGAGCAACTGTCAACTGTATGACACAACACAACACAAACACTGCACACAGTCACATCAGTCACAACACATGCACAGGCAAAGATATCAACATGCTACAACAGCCAAACATCAGGGGGTGCACAACAGGCAAGGACAAGGCAACATCAACTCACAGCACTGCATGCACACCAAGCAGTGTGTGCACAACACATATACCAGTTACAAACAGAGATGAGTGACACACCATGAACACACACAACAACACTCTAAACATCACACACACAACAACACACCCAGGAAGTCAATCAGTCCACAGCAAACACACATACTATCAAGCCAACACACACAGATGCAGAAGTCTGGGACACAAAAGTTGAAACAACATGATCAGAGGAAACAAGACATTGGCAATGTTGAAGTGGAAAATAGAGCATGAGTCACAGTAAACAATACCCACACAGTAACCCTTTATTTAGCAAAGACACTGACAAGGCAGACAACAGGAGTACATTTCTTCTTTTTATTTACATTTCACACAGTCATGCAGCAAAAGTCAGACAAGAGCAAGGCCAGTGGCCAGTCCAAAGTGCAGGTGAGGTACATGAGAAGCTGCACAGGCAAGGGGCAAACAGCAGTGAACAGCAAGGCCTGTGGCCAGTCCAAAGTGCAGGTGAGGTACATGAGATCCTGCACAGGAAAGGGGCAAACAGCAGTGAACAACAAGGCCAGTGGCCGGGACACAGTGCAGGTGAGGTACATGAGAAGCTGCACAGGCAAGGGGCAAACAGCAGTGAACAGCAAGGCCAGTGGCCAGTCCAAAGTGCAGGAGAGGTACATGAGAAGCTGCACAGGAAAGGGGCAAACAGCAGTGAACAGCAAGGCCAGTGGCCAGTCCAAAGTGCAGGTGAGGTACATGAGATCCTGCACAGGCAAGGGGCAAACAGCAGTGAACAACAAGGCCAGTGGCCAGGACACAGTGCAGGTGAGGTACATGAGAAGCTGCAGAGGCAAGGGACAAACAGCAGTGAACAACAAGGCCAGTGGCCAGGACACAGTGCAGGTGAGGTACATGTGAAGCTGCACAGGCAAGGGGCAAACAGCAGTGAACAGCAAGGCCAGTGGCCAGTCCAAAGTGCAGGTGAGGTACATGAGATCCTGCACAGGCAAGGGGCAAACAGCAGTGAACAACAAGGCCAGTGGCCAGGACATAGTGCAGGTGAGGTACATGAGAAGCTGCACAGGCAAGGGGCAAACAGCAGTGAACAGCAAGGCCAGTGGCCAGTCCAAAGTGCAGGTGAGGTACATGAGATCCTGCACAGGAAAGGGGCAAACAGCAGTGAACAACAAGGCCAGTGGCCAGGACACAGTGCAGGTGAGGTACATGAGAAGCTGCACAGGCAAGGGGCAAACAGCAGTGAACAGCAAGGCCAGTGGCCAGTCCAAAGTGCAGGTGAGGTACATGAGAAGCTGCACAGGCAAGGGGCAAACAGCAGTGAACAGCAAGGCCAGTGGCCAGTACAAAGTGCAGGTGAGGTACATGAGATCCTGCACAGGCAAGGGGCAAACAGCAGTGAACAGCAAGGCCAGTGGCCAGTCCAAAGTGCAGGTGCGGTACATGAGAAGCTGCACAGGCAAGGGGCAAACAGCAGTGAACAACAAGGCCAGTGGCCAGGACACAGTGCAGGTGAGGTACATGAGAAGCTGCACAGGCAAGGAGCAAACAGCAGTGAACAGCAAGGCCAGTGGCCAGTCCAAAGTGCAGGTGAGGTACATGAGATCCTGCATAGGCAAGGGGCAAACAGCAGTGAACAGCAAGGCCAGTGGCCAGTCCAAAGTGCAGGTGAGGTACATGAGATCCTGCACAGGCAAGGAGCAAACAGCAGTGAACAGCAAGGCCAGTGGCCAGTCCAAAGTGCAGGTGAGGTACATGAGATCCTGCATAAGCAAGGGGCAAACAGCAGTGAACAGCAAGGCCAGTGGCCAGTCCAAAGTGCAGGTGAGGTACATGAGATCCTGCACAGGCAAGGAGCAAACAGCAGTGAACAGCAAGGCCAGTGTCCAGGACACAGTGCAGGTGAGGTACATGACATCCAGCACTGTAAATGTGTGGTACAGTACTCTGCCATGGTGAGCAGCACACTCAGGGTGTCAAACATGGCCATGCCATGGCACCATTGTGAGACAGACATGTGTGTGAGGGAGACTAACACTCAGACTTGGCTGACAGTATGACTGGGAGGTGGCTGTCTGTCGGGGCCAGTTGGGGTACTGGCTCGGGGAGAGAAAGGCCCAGCTGGAGTAGAACCATCAGTGTTCTGGGAAGCTTGAGGGCTGCCAGGTCCAGGTGTGGTAGAGCCAGCAGTGGTTTGGGAAGCCTCAGGGCTGCTAGGTCCAGGTGGGGTGGTGGCACTTGGAGGTGGACTCATGCCTGCACGAGACCCAGTGTGTGTGAGTGAAATTTGAGGGGTGCCCTTCCGCTTCTTGGGGATTTGATATGGCTTTCCTGTCCTGGGATTAAGGCCAAGTGGGGTGTATACAACAGGCACACTGGTCACAAAAGCTGGATCAGCTGCAGATGCTGGTCCCCGCTCTGGGGATGTGCTGGATCCTTTGGGACGCTTGGCCCCGGATTGCTTCTGCCCCTGCATCACCTGTTTACCAGGTGTCCCCCCTACAGTGACCTCCTTACCCTGCTTCACAGGGCTCTGGATGGGAGTAGATGTTGTGGGTGAACTAGCCTTGGAGCCCTTCTTACGTGTACCCTTAGCAGGCACCTGTTTGTCACTGGGCACGGAAACTGTGTGCCTGTCTCTGCGAGACACTTTTGGGACAGGTGAGTCCTTGGCTGGGGATGCCTCTGAGGCATATGAGCCAGAGGCCTGGTTTTTGCCATCCTTGCCCTGGGTTTGGCCTGAAGGGCTTTTGCCCCTGCGCTCTGGTGTGGGTTTACCTTTATGTGGAGATGTGTCTGCGGCCTGGACTGCTTGGGCTGCTGCTGCTGTGTGCTGCGCGTGACGTATCTGTCCCTTGACGTCTGGGGTGTGTGCTCACCATCATCAGATGCGTCCACTGTCAGGGTGGTGGGCCTAGGTACTGGAGCTCGACCATGGGATTGGGCAAGTTGAATGGCTGTTGTCACTGCAGAGGCCAGAGACTGTACAGTCCGGTGTAGCCCACCCACGTCAAAATGCACGCCCTCCATGAAAGCCACCACCTGTGCCAATTTTTTGTCATGGTCCAGGAAGGCATTGAGGAGAGCTGTCTGACCCACACACAGCTGGCGCAAAAGGTCCACAGACTCCTCACTGATGGCAGCAGGGGGGACAGGGGCAGGGGCAGCGGTGCCTGGGATGAAGAACACTCTTCCCTTCCTCGTGGTGCGAACACGGGCAGCAAAAGTGGGAGTAGCAGGGAGGGTGGGCACTGAACGCTGTGTGGTGGACGAGGAGGCAGAGTCCCCGTTTCCTTCGGACAAAAACATAGACGCATCACCGCCGTCGTTAGATGACGTAGAGGTCTGTGTTTCTGGCAGGGACTCCTCTAGATGACTACGGTCCCCCTCTGATGCGCTGGTGACATCCGTGTCACTATGCAGGTGAGCATCACCTGTGCCTGATGCCTCACCACTGGTGTCCATCCTGTGTCCTTCCGTGCCCATGTGAGATGCTGCATGAGAGATAGAGAGGATAAGTACATCTGCATCAAGTCAACAAATATCTGCAAGTGAAGCATCACTAATGATGGACAATGATCCATGTTGGACAACACCATGGGCAGTAACATTGTGCAACCTCAATACAAACATCTAAATTACCGTGGCATGATGCAAAATTGTACATAATTCACTCATGTGATGGACACACAGCCATTTAGCCAGTTGGTGGCTACGTCTAACAACACACACATATCCCTCTGTGCACACCTAGGGCCCTGAAGGGTTCAAAGATCCTACTCACAACATGTTGCCAACATCACAACATGATCCAGCAGAAGTTACCAACACAGACACAGACCCCAACATAACCACACACAATGTCCATGGGCACATGCCATCCACCATGTCGTATCTTGGGGCACAACTACAGTTGCACATTGGTGTCAGATGTGTAGCCAGCACTAATCTGACGTCAGGCAATGCACACATTGATGATGGCACACTAAGATCATGCACTCTGCTGGACCCTGACATGGGATGTCTGTGACGACACCAATGAAGATGATGCCAGAAGGCCACAACTACAAATGTGAAGTCAAGGCCCATTACACCAATGACATGGGAAGGTACATGTAGGGGGAATGCATGACAATTGCACCCCACACGCGGCCACTTACACACCATTGCCTCTCACTAGCAACATCACAGCCCTGCACTGGCCCAGGCCTGGAGCACATGCTGGCAAACAACAACCAGAGTCACACTCACAGAATACTCACCACCAGCTTGCTGCTGATGCACCTTCAGACGTGCATCCAGGTCAGGCTGCATCACTGCTAAAATGCGTGCCATTAGTGGTGTCATGCTGCGCCGCGCCAACCTGCCAGATCGAGGGATCAGCCCCAGTGTCATCTCAGCCACGTTCCTGCTTAGCCGGGGGATGTCATCCCACCTCTTGTGACAGTGGGAGCGCCGTCTGTTTGAGCCACTCAGTGCACACATCTTGCATGCAATGGCCCTCCACACAGCCTTGCGCTGGTTGACTTTTAGCTGCAGACATGGGAGACAAGAGGGGGCAACATTCAGTGTAACCAACCACCATTCCCCAGTGCAGGACCATGACACTGACTCATCCCAAATTCAGCCAGTACGTCAGCGGAGACAATACATCTGCTAATTGCAAACATCATCATGTGTGAAACACACATTAATGCATGCAGGTATGAGGGTGGACACAGTACATGCCCATCTCCTGGCCATGCAGGACGCCAGCAGAGAGCTAAATGTGTATGCTGACCACATCTAATGCAATATTCTGGGAATAACAAGACATGCATGACATCACTACATATGTGACTGGGAATACTCACTGTGCCCAACACTGCGCAGCCCACAAAGCACTTGCCCTTCAACTGCCACACTGTGTCATGGATGTCACATTGAGGGACATGACCTCACAAACGCAGACCCTCATCACAAGGCCTGTTGTGTGCAATCTACATCTCTGTAATGGCTCATTGATGGAGACTCAAGAGGAAAAGCACGTATGTGACACTCTGTACATTCAGTGTTGTGTCACTGTCAGATTGGGCAGTGAATGTGCAGGCCATTTGGGGTCACACAGAGGTCCAACGTGGGGCAGCTCATCTCTTACATGGAGTGATGATTTGGGAACACAAACAGTGCCAACACATGCGAGTATGTGCACATGCTGGTGGGGACGGAAGAGTCCGGGCACAATAATGTTTGAATATACCGTGTCATAGGTGAATGACCAACAAGAGTGTCACCCTGGGGGATTCAGGTCATGAGTATGGCGCAGAACTAGAGATGAGGCACATATAGAGGTCTAAACAATGGCCTCACTACCCTCTGGACAGCAACACTAGCTAAGGCCACAGATGGGCCTGTGAAGGACATCAGGGACACATACAGACATGCAGTCTGGCAATCACTGTCCTGACTCGTGAAATGAAAAGGTGCAGCCTCACTGTATGTCTGACAAGACATCATACTTCCCTCACATCTGGATGTGCAGGCAGGGAAACTTGTTGAATAGGCCAAACACACCTTCCCCCTGGAAACAGCATGCTAGGCAGTGCATGACCCACCCTCACACTCCCACGCACATACTGCAGCAGATCAACTTCATGTGTCCCCCACCCTGCACTCTCACTCACACTCTGAGTTACTAACCACGACATTAGGCGCACCAAAGAGCCTTGGATATTGGTTGAGCACCTCGTCCACCACGAGCTCCAGTTCCTCGGTGGTGAAGGGAGTGGCATGGATCTTCTCAGTCCTCGCCATCACTGTGGGCAGGAAACAGCAGCAGCGGCTGTTGGTGGTGAGGGGTCTCAGGCACCAGTCCCTGTAGGCAGCAGCAGGTGAGGGGTCTCAGGCAGCAGTCCTTGGAGGCAGCAGCAGGTGAGGGGTCTCAGGCAGCAGTCCCTGGAGGCAGCAGCAGGTGAGGGGTCTCAGGCAGCAGGCTCAGTGAGCTGTGGCAATATGTGGCTCTCTCACACACATATTAAGCCTCCAGGGCTCATTTATGTTGTTCTGAGCTGCTGCAATTGGTGTTCCAGGTCTGCCTTATTCAAAACATCCAATGACCGGCCCCGCGGTGGCGGAGCACGCCTACTGCGATTTTCAAAGTTGCATCAGGCAACCGCGATTGTGCTTCCCATTGGCTGGATGGGCATGCTCCATGGCGGTGACACACCGCAGGGGACAGGCGTGCGGTACCGTGGTGGTGCATCTTACAAGTGCATCCAATGACCGGCCCCGCGGTGGTGGAGCACGCCTACCGCGATTTTCAATGTTGCATCAGGCAACCGCGATTGCGCTTCCCATTGGCTGGATGGGCATACTCCATGGCGGTGACACACCGCTGGTGCCAGGCGGTAGTTCCCGCTATTCCTGAGCCATGCATTGCCATGAGTGACCGGGATCTGGGTGGCAGAGCATGCCATCCGCCATTAGCCATGTGTATATGCCTAGCAATGCTGCCATGGTGTCTCGGACCATGGCGGTGACACACCGCTGGTGCCAGGCGGTAGCTACGGCGAGGGTGCAGCATGACATTGTTGACTATGGACGTGATGGTGTTCTTAGAGCATGTTTAAGGCAGCAATGGACACATCGTGTAGTGTCAATGTCATGGGTCATATCTGTACTACGAACAGTGGACACTTTCAATTAAACATGGAACTTGATGTAATTAAAATGAGCTATAGTTCGTAATGAGAGCCTAAACTTCATATCTAACACCAAATGCAACACTGAAAAGACTAATGGGGCACATTACTCCTACACAATTTCATATCTGACCCAAACATTTTGCCCAAAGTTCATGTCTCTCACCCCATTTCCACCCAAATTTCGTATCTGAGCCAAATCTTTACACACATATTCATATCTCACACAATATGTCGCTACACAGTACATGATTGGACAAAGATTTCAGCATTGTCTCCATTACTCACCACATATGTCACACTGTTGTCTGTTTGGTATCACCTATTACAGCATTCATGTAAGGTTATTGTTCGCTGTAGCAAAACCAAGAGTATATGTCCACATGGACATGTGTGTGCTATACACACTGAAGGTTGCAACGTACATCACCGGCACACTTTGAAATATGTTTCTCCTTAATCATTTGACCTGTCTGTATGCATTTGGGTATGTTTTGTCCCCATATATGCAAAATGTCATCAGCATTACTTGTGTCATTGTGTAGGATATGTGCTCATGTTGTTCGGCCGGTCATATGTGAATTTGTCACATGTATTTTCCACAGCTGTGAGTATGTTGATAGTGGATTTGATGTGTGTGGTGTGTTACATTGGTACTCACCAAGGACAGATGCATTGACCTTGTCCACATGAAGATTGTTGGCTTGGTGAGGGACTGTAGCCAAATGTGGTGCTGGTGCTCACTGACTGGTAAGTTTGACATGGCATCTGTGACCAGTAGAAGGTGACCCACAATTGGCCTGGACAGTTCAGTATTGCGTGTGCTTTCATGTGCAGTAAGTGTGTGCAGTTTTGGCAGGGTGCACAATTAGGACACGTGTGCAGTGATATTAAACTAACGCGTGTGGATAAGCCTGCTATGGTGTGGTAGCCTTTCGGGGGCACAAGCTGGTCCTGCGCTGTGTGGGTGAACTGATGGTGCTGAAGACTCAAGCTAATGATGGCATCCAAGACAGGTGAGATATACCTTGATAGGGCTGGCTGTGGCACCCATCTAACTCAGACTTTTGTTGTTCTAATGGTACCAGAGGCCAACAAGTGATGCACAGCCAGCATCTTTGTCTGCAGAGGAATGTTGAGAGTCCGCTTTGTTGTTCCTGACAGGCTGTGTGGTATGTGGCTCTGGATGCTTTTGATAGTAGTCCTTTGGTACCTGTGTCATGCGATGACATCCCCTGTTGTTATGTGCATGAGGCTGTTGTGTCTTCGGTATTTACTCAGTATGTTCATGCGCTGACTTTTAGGTGTAGTGGTGTGGCTTTGTCCGGGTGGTGGTGTAGGTTGTTTCTGTGTCACTGTTGTGTGTCCAAGCAGCTGGAGTATTAGCTCCATGGCAAATGTTGTACTTTAGTTGTGTGTCTGGGCAGTGCTACCTTCATACTGCATGTCATAGTGCAACTTTAGTGCAGATTGACGTTTGTCTACATTCCTTTTGGATCACGTACCTTATCCACTTTTTGTGTGCCACATTGACAATCTGTGTGCTTGCTGATGATATTGTGCAGTTGTGTTGTTGTGTCTTGATTCACGTCAAGACTGCATATGCAAATGCTGTTCATTAAAGTCATTGACTGACTTTGAATTGTGAGTAACAGCATGCATGGCATGTCTACTGATGACAGTGGATATTGGCACAGGCTTGTGAATATGTCTGTGAGTGTCTCTAGACTTGTGTGGATTAGCATTGGCTCACATTCCATGCTGAGTCCTTCAGAACTGGACAAATTGTGTAGTTCATGTGTCCCCTGTCATGATTGCACAAGAATGTGGTGGCACCTACAGCCAACATTTGGAAGCCAGCAGTGTTTCTGTTTCACACATGTCCTGTATCATTTACTGTCCGGGCTGTTTGCACCAGATTCTGAAATGTGACTATTACCATTCACAGACACAGTTTCCATGTTTGTTGTTCTCACAGTGGTAATACTGAAGAAGTGTAGTACAATGTATTCTCTATGTGTCACGACTATTGACTTGCACTGTATGGTGCATTGTGATGCCAGTCAATGTTTGCGCTTTGTGAATCAGAAGCTACGGAGTTGTGCACATCTCATGGCCTGTTGCAATGACGTGTCCCCTTTCATCTCACCTAGGAGGCGACCTAATGTGTATCGTCCTGTCACCCTGCTGGCTAACATTGAGGATGATGACGTGATACGCAGATTCCGTCTGGACCGCACGAACATCCAAGACCTGTGTGCCATGTTGGATCCTCACCTGCGGTCTGGCAGGACATACCTAATGTAGGAGAGTAGGATCTGCTTCACATGGGTACCCCCACTTTTTGCTGATGCTTCACTGTTTTTCGACTTTAGTCTGGCTGGGGCCCTGCTAATCAGAACCCCAGCCTAGCTGCTTCCTCTCTAAAATGGTTTCCATGTGCCTTAGACACATCTCTGATTGGAATCTGGAGTGCCCTTATAAGTCCCTAGTATATGGTATACTATGTACCCAGGGCATAGGTACCTCAGAGGCCTACCAGGGGCTGCAGCATGTATTGTGCCACCCCTGGAAGGCCATCCAAAATGACACCACAGGTCTGCTACTGCAGCCTGGGTAAGGTGGTGCATGCACCCTTTACAGTGGTATAGGCTACCTATATCACTACCATTGCGCACACACATATAAACCTATAAGTCACTCCTATGGCAGGCCTTACCAATCCTGAAGGCAGAGTGCTTGGTTTTTATGTGAGAGGGTGCCCCTGCATGAGCAGAGCTCCTCTACAGCATTCGGAGTCCCTCCTCTGATGCTGTTTGTGGTACAGCCTGACCATATACTCTCAAGTGCATTATATCCTCGCGGTACAATGCTAACTTTGGACTGCCTGCACCAAAACATGTCGTGTTTGGTGTCAAACATCTTGGAATACTACCCCCCCGCCAGTCCTAGTGGCGGGGGTAGCATTCCACCCTTCTAGAGGGAGAGACATGTACACACTGGGCTACCCGGTAACTTCTTTCCAGAGCCCTGGCATCACAAAATGGATGCCGCTGCCACAGACACGGGTCTGGCCTCCTACTGCTGACTGAAACTCCGGCAGGGGAGGCCTGGACAATAGGTTTCCTGTCACAGGGAGGTGTAACCACCTCCCCAGACAGGATAGTGTGTATTGGGGCTGGGCGGGAGCACCCTCTGGTGCTTTGAAGTCCTGCACTGGGGGCACATTTGGTGTCCCTGTGCATATGCCAGTTCAAACCGGTTGCACGGGCTACCTGCCCCTGCTCTGGCACGAAACTGGACAAAGGGAAATGGGTGTAACCACCCCTATTCCCTGACCCTCCCATAGGTGGGTCCCCAGAGTATGTCCAACCCCCTAACTTAGTATAAGTATGGGACCCCAGTCCTTAGGACTGTAGATATCCCTGGACGAAACTCTGTAACTGAATCCTGGAACTTCAACGCTCTACTCAAGACTAGAGGTCTGAAGAATCTCCCTTGGGGTCAAGGAGTGACTCCCCTGCTTGGCAGGCACCAAAGAAGTGATTGTCCGGTCTGCATCGCTGAAGCTCCCGCCGGATGCCAAAGTCTTTGCATCACCAGAGGGGGATTTCCAGACTTCTCCGAGGCTGCCCTGAGTTCCCAGCAAAGCTGAGGCCCGTAGCTGTCGTGGTTAACGTGGAACCGTGACCCCTGGACACCAAGCACATTTGCAAGTGCATCCTCTTACTGGTATCCCACGAAGTTGTGCTTTGGGCTCCAAGTAGCCCCCGCCTCCAGCACCAAGTACCCCGAAGATAACTGGCCTCTACTCCACGAGTGTCCTATGAGCCAGCTCCAAGTGCGTCCACTTGAGGCTCCTTTGCGGTCGCTAGTCCATTGGCTAGTGGGCCCTCCTGAAGGCTACTCTTCTTCTGCTTGGGCTTCCCTGGTTGCTCCAGATGTGCCCTGACTTACCTTCACTGGGTGAGTCCCTCAGACCTTGCTGGTCTGCACCACCATCGTTCTTCCATTTCCACATGACTTGCCGTTGCCAAGGCTTGTTGGGTCCAATTCGGTCGTCGACACCCCAGCAATCGACAAACCTTGTGGGACAGCTTGAATCCAGCTCCTGGTTGTCGTCGACACCTCCTGGACCTCGTGGCTGAAGAGTCAAGATGACCGTCAACCTACCTGAAGCACCCAACATCGGTGGGCATCTGCTCATCGGCTTCCTGGTCACTGGCTAGTGACCCAGACTCTGTCCCCTCTGCTTTCAGGTTCTTCAGATCTTCGATCCACCTTTGGATCCACCCGAACACTTTCGACTTGGTCGCCAGCAGCACTTTGCAGCAGATCGCCATTGAAAACGACGACCAAACCCGACCCCGAAAGGCACCTATGCACCCGGCTTCCCTGGGTGAGGTAACACGAGTACTCCGGTGCTCCCATGGGTATTGACTCTAGAACAGCCTAGTTCTAAAGGGGTTTGCTCCAAGTCCTCCTCTAAGTGTCCTTTTTCTTTAAAACTCCAACCGTGACATTCCCCATAGAAGTCAACGGCGGCTCGCGGCTGTGTTCTCACACTGCACGTGCTCCCCGTGGGTCCCCTGTGTCACTACCTTGGGTGGTTCCTTGAGGGCCAAGCACTTCTACAGGCTCTAGGCCTTGTGTCTAGCTCAGTCGTGGTTCTTATACCACTTTATTGGTATATGGTTTGGTACGCCCCTAGGGCTCAAACGTGTATTTGTGCTATTACTGTTGATAACTGACTTGTAACTTATGTACTTCGAACTCTAGCCTCATAAAGAGACTAGAGGGGTGTGTTTAAGACTAAATACATATATTTTATATATATATACCTGGTGTGGTCCTCTTTCATTTGGTCACTCAAGAGATTATAGACTGGTAAAACAAGCTGCTTTACATTCCTTCAAGACTTAGCCTGAAGGCTGCTCTCCATAGCTACCACTAGGATAGCTTTCAATAAAGGTTGTCTTTAACCTATCTCCAATAAGGGGTTGTTTGGACTGGTGCAAGGTTCCCACTATAATTAGTGGACAGCATATACCAGGCCAACTTCTCACATTGGTGTGCAGCGTGTGGGATTCCAGCTTGCTATTGTTTTACCAGATAATCTCAATTGAATTGATCAACTGAAAACCACTAAGGGTACCTTAGGTACATATAATTCAAGCTTAGGATACAGTAAGTTCTACTGAACTTAGAGTTGTGTGTTAAGGGATAGCACACCCTTTCTACAACTCAAGAGAGCTTAGTAGGCCACACTAGAGTAGTTAGTGCATACACCACACCACACTAGTAATGTCTTCACTGCCAAGAACCAGTGAGCTCCTGCCATCCAGATATGACAACCTCTCATTCTTGGAATTAAGAGAGTTGTGCAAAGTTAGGAAGTTGAAGACAGGCAAAAGTGCCAATACCCAACGTCTCTTGGAGATGCTTCTGCTTGATGATCTTAGAAGACCCATAAGGTTTGAAAGGGTAGGCAGAGAGGGTGGGGCAGAAGATGAGGGAGGGGCCAGGGATGAAAATGCCCAGGACCTGACCTCTGAAACTGGCCAGGGGGATGACAATGATCCTGACCTGGAAAGTGCAGCTACTCCTGAGGATGAGGAGGAGGCTCAGAATGACCTCCCCTTTGTACCCCCAGGAAAAGTTGTGTGTGTGCCCAGAAGGTCTAGATCTCCTTCTCAGGAGTCTAACCACTCTGACACCTCAGTAGGGACCTCTGTCTCCTCTCATAGGAGGGAATCCTCTCATGAGAGGAGAAAGAGACTGATTCAGTATGATCAAGCCCAGCTTGAGCTCAGAAAACAGCAGTTGGCTATAGACAGGGAGTCCCTAGATCTCTATAGACAGAGAAATAAGATGGGACTAGAGTCCCATGGTGGCAGCAATTTCCCCAGAGATAGGGAAAGGTGTTATGACCATAGAAACCTGAGCAAGATTGTCCCTCCCTACCAGAGTGGGGATGGCATCCACAAATGGATAACTGCACTGGAGAGGGCCTGTAAAGTACAGAGGGTCCCTCAGGAGCAGTGGGCAGCAATCTTGTGGCTCTCCTTTGCAGACAAAGGTAGAGATAAGCTCCTCACTGTTAGAGAGGAGGATGCTGACAATTACAAAGTCTTGAAGAGTGCTCTGATTGATGGGTTTGGCCTAACAACTGAACAATTCAGGTTAAAGTTCAGAGATACCCAAAAAGCACAGACTCAAGACTGGGTGGACTATGTGGATTGTTCTGCTAAGGCTCTGGAGGGTTGGTTGATGGGCAGTAAGGTATGTGACTTCACAGGATTGTACAATCTTATCATGAGAGAGCAGATTCTTAATAACTGTCAAAATCAGCTGTTGCATCAGTACCTGGTGGACTCTGATCTGACCTCTCCCCAAGAATTGGGAAAGAAGGCAGACAAATGGGTCAGAACCAGGGTGAGGCACAAGGTACAGAACCAAGGTGGTGACCCTAAGAAGCAAGATTCTAAAAACTCTGATAAGGGTGGGGAGAAGGGTAAAGACCAGAAGTCTTCACAAGGTCCCCAAAAATCTTCTTCAGGTGGGGATTCACAGTCTAACAAGGGAAAAGGCCAAAAGAAACCATGGTGCAAAGTCTGTAAGCAAAAGACACACTGGACCAGTGATTGCACCAAGTCCAAAGACTCTATTCCAGCCCCCACCAATGCCCCTAAGGCACCTGTTCCCCCTAGTGCAGTTACAATTGGTGGTGGGAGTACACAGGCCATGGGTTTAGTAGGGTTGACCCTGGGTAGTGAGATGAGCTCTGGCCTAGTCAGAGAACTCACTCAGGCTGTCCTAGTCTGTGATGGAGGCATGGATGTGACCTCCTCTGTGAGTCCCAGTAATCTGGGCAAGTACAGGCAACAGCCCTTAATCAATGGAAAAGAGGCTTTGGCATTTCGGGACACAGGGGCAAGTGTCACCATGGTGACACAAGACCTTGTGGATCCTGGGCAGATTATACTTGGTGAAATGTACCAAGTGACCAATGCTAGCAATGTCAGAACAGACCATACTCTGGCAGTTGTTAACTTCTCCTGGGGAGAGGTAACTGTCCTTAAGAAGGTTGTGGTGAGTGCAAACCTACCAGTGGAATGCTTGCTTGGCAATGATCTAGAAACTTCAGCTTGGGATCCCTGCAGATGTGTTTGCTGTGACCAGGTCACAGAGCAAAATGTCTAACACTGAACAGGCCTTGGATCCTGGAACCATGGACCAAGGGCCATCCAAGAGGAGGAGTAGTAGGGTTAAGGCAGTGCCTTCCCCCTTGGCTCAGAAGGAAGATCAGTCTCTTGAGGGGGATGATCTCAGTCCTGAGGAAGGAACTGTCCCAGAGGAGCTTGAACCTGACCAGGTTGAGTTCTTGGGGGCAGGGGGCCCTTCCAGGGCAGATCTGAGCCAGGAGCAGCAGAGCTGCCCCTCTCTTGAACCCCTCAGACAGCAAAGTGCTGCTGAGACTGCTGGGAATGCTAGTGGTCCCCATAAAGTATATTGGGATGATGGACTCTTGTACTCAGAGTGTAGAGACCCCAAGCCTGGTGCCACCAGGAGGTTGGTTATACCTCTGAAGTTCAGGGGCTTCCTATTGACCCTAGCCCATGATATTCCCCTAGCAGGTCACCTGGGCCAGAACAAGACTTGGGACAGACTTGTCCCTCACTTTCACTGGCCCCACATGTCTGAAGACACCAAGGAGTTTTGTCGCTCCTGTGTAACCTGCCAAGCCAGTGGGAAGGCAGGTGGCACCACAAAGGCCCCCTGATACCACTACCTGTGGTGGGGGTGCCCTTTGAGAGAGTGGGGATTGATATAGTTGGTCCCATGGATCCCCAAACAGCATCTGGGCACAGGTTTATCCTGGTGGTGGTGGGCCATGCCACTAGGTACCCAGAGGCTATTCCCCTTAGGACCACTACAGCACCTGTGGTGGCAAGGGCCCTCCTGGGAATTTTCTCAAGAGTGGGCTTCCCTAAGGAGGTTGTATCAGACAGAGGTGCAAACTTTATGTCTAGATACTTGAAGGCAATGTGGAAGGAGTGTGGAGTGACTTACAAGTTCACCACACCCTATCACCCACTAATGCAATGGTTTAGTTGAGAGATTCAACAAAACCTTAAAGGGCATGATTAAAGGGCTCCCAGAAAAGCTCAGGCGAAGATGGGACATACTCTTGCCCTGCCTTTTATTTGCATACAGGGAGGTGCCTCAAAAGGGGTTGGCTACAGCCCTTTTGAACTTTTGTTTGGTCACCCTGTCAGGGGTCCATTGTGCTTGGTGAAGGAAGGATGGGAGTTACCTCTCAAGCCCCCAAAGCAAGACATAGTGGACTATGTACTTGGTCTCCGCTCCAGGATGGCTGAATACATGAAAAAGGCAACTAAAAACCTTGAGGCTAGCCAAGAACTGCAAAAAGCCTGGCATGACCAAAAGGCTGTACTGACTGTTTACCAGCCAGGACAGAAGGTGTGGGTGCTGGAGCCAGTGGCCCCAGCAGCTCTCCAAGACAAGTGGAGTGGACCCCATACCATTGTTGAACAGAAGGGTGAGGTTACCTATTTAGTAGACCTAGGAACACCCAGGAGTCCCCACAGGGTTCTCCATGTCAACAGATTGAAGCCATATGTGGACAGGGCAGACATGGGCTTGCTCATGGCTACTGATGAGGGACAGGAGGAAGCGAGTGACCCACTCCCTGACCTGCTCTCACAGAACCCTGATGATGGGTCAGTGGATGGTGTAGCCTTGGCAGGCAGCCTCACTGCTCAGCAGCAAACTGATTGTAGACAAGTGCTCAATCAGTACAGACATATGTTCTCTCTGACTCCAAGTCAGACCACCTGGTGCACTCATGAAGTGGACACTGGGGACAGTCTGCCTATTAAAAATAAGATTTATAGGCAACCTGACCATGTCAGGGACTGTATCAGGACAGAAGTCCAGAAAATGTTGGATTTGGGAGTTATTGAACCCGCAGATAGCCCTTGGGCTAGTCCAGTGGTCCTTGTGCCAAAACCTCACACCAGTGGTGGGAAAAGAGAGATGAGGTTTTGTGTGGACTACAGGGGTCTCAATGCAGTCACTAGGACTGATGCCCATCCAATACCTAGGGCAGATGAGCTAATAGACACTTTGGCCTCAGCCAAGTATCTAAGCACATTTGACCTGACAGCTGGCTACTGGCAGATCAGACTAGCTGATGATGCAAAGCCAAAAACAGCATTCTCAACCCCTAGTGGACATTATCAATTTGTGATAATGCCCTTTGGTCTGAAGAATGCACCTGCCACTTTTCAGAGGTTGGTGAATACAGTCCTTACAGGTCTGGAGGCCTACAGTGCAGCATATCTAGATGATATTGCTGTCTTTAGCTCCACCTGGGAGGATCACCTGGTCCACCTCAGAAATGTTTTGGAGGCCCTGCAAAAGGCAGGCCTCACTATCAAGGCCACCAAGTGCCAGATAGGGCAGAGTCAGGTTATGTACCTGGGCCACCTTGTGGGTGGAGGCCAGGTTCAACCATTGCAGAGCAAAATCCAGACCATCATGGACTGGGTTGCTCCAACCACCCAGACTCAGGTGAGAGCCTTCTTAGGCCTGACTGGGTACTATAGGAGATTTGTCAAGGGGTATGGATCAATAGTGACAGCCCTGAATGACTTAACTTCCAAGAAAATGCCCAAAAGGTTCAGTGGACAGCTAGCTGTCAAAAGGCATTTGATGACCTGAAGCAGGCCATGTGCACTGCTCCCATTCTCCAGAGTCCTGATTACTCCAAGAAGTTCATTGTCCAAACAGATGCATCTGAATTGGGGGTAGGGGCTGTACTGTCACAATTGAATGATGAAGGTCAGGATCAGCCAGTAGCTTTTATTAGCAGAAGGCTGACCCCTAGAGAGAAACGTTGGTCAGCCATAGAGAGGAGGCCTTTGCTGTGGTTTGGGCTCTGAAGAAGTTGAGGCCATACTTGTTTGGTACTCACTTCCTTGTTCAAACAGACCACAAGCCCCTCCTATGGCTAAAACAAATGAAGGGTGAAAACCCCAAACTGCTTAGGTGGTCCATTTCCTACAGGGGATGGACTTTACAGTGGAACATAGACCTGGGAGTAACCATGCCAATGCAGATGGACTCTCTAGGTACTTCCACTTAGAACATGAAGACTCAACTGGTCAAGGTTAGTTTAATGTCCCTACGTTTGGGGGGGTTGTGTAGGAGAGTAGGATCTGCTTCACATGGGTACCCCCACTTTTTGCTGATGCTTCACTGTTTTTCGACTTTAGTCTGGCTGGGGCCCTGCTAATCAGAACCCCAGCCTAGCTGCTTCCTCTCTAAAATGGTTTCCATGTGCCTTAGACACATCTCTGATTGGAATCTGGAGTGCCCTTATAAGTCCCTAGTATATGGTATACTATGTACCCAGGGCATAGGTACCTCAGAGGCCTACCAGGGGCTGCAGCATGTATTGTGCCACCCCTGGAAGGCCATCCAAAATGACACCACAGGTCTGCTACTGCAGCCTGGGTAAGGTGGTGCATGCACCCCTTACAGTGGTATAGGCTACCTATATCACTACCATTGCACACACATATAAACCTATAAGTCACTCCTATGGCAGGCCTTACCAATCCTGAAGGCAGAGTGCTTGGTTTTTATGTGAGAGGGTGCCCCTGCATGAGCAGAGCCCCTCTACAGCGTTCGGAGACCCTTCTCTGATGCTGTTTGTAGTGCAGCCTGACCATATACTCTTAAGTGCATTATATCCTCGCGGTACAATGCTAACTTTGGACTGGCTGCACCAAAACATGTCGTGTTTGGTGTCAAACATCTTGGAATACTACCCCCCCGCCAGTCCTGGCGGCGGGGGTAGCATTCCACCCTTCTAGAGGGAGAGACATGTACACACCGGGTTACCCGGTAACTTCTTTCCAGAGCCCTGGCATCACAAAATGGATGCCGCTGCCACAGACACGGGTCTGGCCTCCTGCTGCTGACTGAAACTCCAGCAGGGGAGGCCTGGACACAGGTTTCCTGTCACAGGGAGGTGTAACCACCTCCCCAGACAGGATAGTGTGTATTGGGGCTGGGCGGGAGCACCCTCTGGTGCTTTGAAGTCCTGCACAGGGGGCACATTTGGTGTCCCTGTGCATATGCCAGTTACAAACCGGTTGCAGGGGCTACCTGCCCCTGCTCTGGCGCGAAGCTGGACAAAGGGAAATGGGTGTAACCACCCCTCTTCCCTGACCCTCCCATAGGTGGGTCCTCAGAGTATGTCCAACCCCCTAACTTAGTATAAGTATGGGACCCCAGTCCTTAGGACTTTAGATATCCCTGGACGAAACTCTGTAACTGAATCCTCGAACTTCGACACTCTACTCAAGACTAGAGGACTGAAGAATCTCCCTTGGGGTCAAGGAGTGACTCCCCTGCTTGGCAGGCACCAAAGAAGCAATTGTCCGGTCTGCAACGCCGAAGCTCCCGCCGGACGCCAAAGTCTTTGCATCACCAGAGGTGGATTTCCAGACTTCCCCGAGGCTGCCCTGAGTCCCCAGCAAAGCTGAGGTCCGTAGCTGTCGTCGGTAACGTGGAACCGTGACCCCTGGACACCGAGCACATTTGCAAGTGCATCCTCTTCCTGGTCTCCCACAAAGTTGTGCTTTGGGCTCCAAGTAGCCCCCGCTGTAGGAGAGTAGGATCTGCTTCACATGGGTACCCCCACTTTTTGCTGATGCTTCACTGTTTTTCGACTTTAGTGTGGCTGGGGCCTTGCTAATCAGAACCCCAGCCTAGCTGCTTCCTCTCTAAAATGGTTTCCATGTGCCTTAGGCACATCTCTGATTGAATCTGGAGTGCCCTTATAAGTCCCTAGTATATGGTATACTATGTACCCAGGGCATAGGTACCTCAGAGGCCTACCAGGGGCTGCAGCATGTATTGTGCCACCCGTGGAAGGCCATCCAAAATGACACCACAGGTCTGCTACTGCAGCCTGGGTAAGGTGGTGCATGCACTCCTTACTGTGATATAGGCTACCTATATCACTACAATTGCACACACATATAAACCTATAAGTCACTCCTATGGCAGGCCTTTACAATCCTGAAGGCAGAGTGCTTGGTTTTTATGTGAGAGGGTGCCCCTGCATGAGCAGGGCCCCTCTGCAGCGTTCGGAGACAATCCTCTGATGCTGTTTGTGTTGCAGCCTGACCATATACTCTTAAGTGCATTATATCCTCGCGGTAAAATGCTAACTTTGGGATGGCTGCACAGAAACATGTCGTGCTTGGTGTCAAACAGCTTGGAATTCTACCCCCCCCCCGCCAATTCTGGCGGCGGGGGTAGCATTCCACCCTTCTAGAGGGAGAGACATGTACAAACTGGGCTACCCGGTAACTTCTTTCCAGAACCCTGGCATCACAAAATGGATGCCGCTGCCACAGACACGGGTCTGGCCTCCTGCTGCTGACTGAAACTCCAGCAGGGGAGGCCTGGACAATAGGTTTCCTGTTGAAGGGAGGTGTAACCACCTCCCCAGACAGGATAGTGTGTATTGGGTCTGGGCGGGAGCACCCTCTGGTGCTTTGAAGTCCTGCACAGGGGGCACATTTGGTGTCCCTGTGCATATGCCAGTTCAAACCGGTTGCAGGGGCTACCTGCCCCCTCTGGCGTGAAACTGGACAAAGGGAAATGGGTGTAACCACCCCTCTTCCCTGACCCTCCCATAGGTGGGTCCCCAGAGTATGTCCAACCCCCTAACTTAGTATAAGTATGGGACCCCAGTCCTTAGGACTTTAGATATCCCTGGACGAAACTCTGTAACTGAATCCTGGAACTTCGACGCTCTACTCAGGATTAGAGGACTGAAGAATCTCCCTTGGGGTCAAGGAGTGACTCCCCTGCTTGGCAGGCACCAAAGAAGCAATTGTCCGGTCTGCATCGCCAAAGCTCCCGCCGGGCGCCGAAGTCTTTGCATCACCAGAGGTGGATTTCCAGACTTCCCGAGGCTGCCCCTGAGTCCCCAGCACAGCTGAGGCCCGTAGCTGTCGTGGGTAACGTGGAACCGTGACCCCTGGACACTGAGCACATTTGCAAGTGCATCCTCTTCCTGGTCTCCCACGAAGTTGTGCTTGGGCTCCAAGTAGCCCCTGCCTCCAGCACCAACTGCACCGAAGATCACTGGCCTCCACTCCACGAGTGTCCTGTGAGCCAGCTCCAAGTGTGTCCACTCAAGGCTCCTTCGCGGTCACTAGTCCATTGGCTAGTGAGCCCTCCTGAAGGCTACTCTTCTTCTGCTTGGGCTTCCCTGGTTGCTCCAGATTTGCCCTGACTTACCCTTGTTGGGTGAGTCCCTCAGACCTTGCTGGTCTGTGCCACCATCCTTCATCTATTTCCACGTGACCTGCCGTTGCCAAGGCTTGTTGGGTCCAATCTGGTCGCTGACACCTCAGCAATCGACAGACGTTGTGGGGCAGCTCGAATCCAGCTCCTGGTCATCGTCGATGCCTCCTGGACCTCGTGGCTGAAGAGTCAAGACGAATGTCAACCTACCTGAAGCACCCGACATCGGTGGGCATCTGCTCATCGCCTTCCTGGTCACTGGCTAGTGACCCAGACTCTGTCCCCTCTGCTTTCAGGTTCTTCAGATCTTCGATCCACCTTTGGATCCACCCAAACACTTTCGACTTGGTCGCCAGCAGCACTTTGCAGCAGATCGCCATTGAAAACGACGACGAAACCCGACCCCGAAAGGCACCTATGCACCCGGCTTCCCTGGGTGAGGTAACACGAGTACTCCGGTGCTCCCGTGGGTATTGACTCTAGAACAGCTTAGTTCTAAAGGGGTTTGCTCCAAGTACTCCTCTAAGTGTCGTTTTTCTTTAAAACTCCAACCGCGACATTCCCCATAGAAGTCAACGGCGGCTCGCGGCTGTGTTCTCACACTGCACGCGTCCCCCATGGGTCCCCTGTGTCACTACCTTGGGTGGTTCCTTGAGGGCCAAGCACTTCTACAGGCTCTAGGCCTTGTGTCTAGCTCAGTCGTGGTTCTTATACCACTTTATTGGTATATGGTTTGGTACGCCCCTAGGGCTCAAACGTGTATTTGTCCTATTACTGTTGATATTCGACTTGTAACTTATGTACTTCAAACTCTAGCCACATAAAAAGACTAGAGGGGTGGGTTTAAGACTAAATACATATATTTTAAATATATTCCTGGTGTGGTCCTCTTTCATTTGGTCACTCAAGAGATTATAGACTGGTAAAACAAGCTGCTTTACATTCCTTCAAGACTTAGCCTGAAGGCTGCTTTCCATAGCTACCACTAGGATAGCTTTCAATAAAGGTTGTCTTTAACCTATCTCCAATAAGGGGTTGTTTGGACTGGGGCAAGGTGCCCACTATAATTAGTGGACAGCATATACCAGGCCAACTTCTTACACCCGCCTCCAGCACCGACTGCACCTAAGATCACTGGCCTCCACTCCACGAGTGTCCTGTGAGCCAGCTCCAAGTGCGTCCACTCGAGGCTGCTTCGCGGTCGCTAGTCCGTTGGCTAGTGGGCCCTCCTGAAGGCTACTCTTCTTCTGCTTGGGCTTCCTTGGTTGCTCCAGACGTGCCCTGACTTGCCCTCGCTGGGTTAGTGCCTCAGACCTTGCTGGTCTGCACCACCGTCCTTCTTCCATTTCCACGTGACTTGCCATTGCCAAGGCTTGTTGGGTCCAATCCAGTCGCCGACACCATAGCAATCGACAGACGTTGTGGTACAGCTCGAATCCAGCTCCTGGTTGTCATCAACGCCTCCTGGACCTCGTGGCTGAAAAGTCAAGACAACCGTCAACCTACCTGAAACACCCGACATCGGTGGGCATCTGCTCATCGCCTTCCTGGTCACTGGCTAGTGACACAGACTCTGTCCCCTCTGCTTTCAGGTTCTTCAGATCTTCGATCCACCTTTGGATCCACCCGAACACTTTTGACTTGGTCGCCAGCAGCACTTTGCAGCAGATCGCCATTGAAAACGACGACGAAACCCGACCCCGAAAGGCACCTATGCACCCGGCTTCCCTGGGTGAGGTAACACGAGTACTCCGGTGCTCCCGTGGGTTTTGACTCTAGAACAGCCTAGTTCTAAAGGGGTTTGCTCCAAGTCCTCCTCTAAGTGTCCTTTTCTTTAAAACTCCAACCGCGACATTCCTCATAGAAGTCAACGGCGGCTCGCGGCTGTGTTCTCACACTGCACGCGTCCCCTGTGGGTCCCCTGTGTCACTACCTTGGGTGGTTCCTTGAGGGCCAGCACTTCTACAGGCTCTAGGCCTTGTGTCTAGCTCAGTCGTGGTTCTTATACCACTTTATTGGTATATGGTTTGGTACGCCCCTGGGGCTCAAACGTGTATTTGTGCTATTACTGTTGATAACTGACTTGTAACTTATGTATTTCAAACTCTAGCCTCATAAAGAGACTAGAGGGGTGTGTTTAAGACTAAATACATATATTTTATATATATACCTGTTGTGGTCCTCTTTCATTTGGTCACTCAAGAGATTATAGACTGGTAAAACAAGCTGCTTTACATTCCTTCAAGACTTAGCCTGAAGGCTGCTCTCCATAGCTACCACTAGGATAGATTTCAATAAAGGTTGTCTTTAACCTATCTCCAATAAGGGGTTGTTTGGACTGGTGCAAGGTGCCCACTATAATTAGTGGACAGCATATACCAGGCCAACTTCTCACACCCAACAGCATTGACAATC